>MJUU01034058.1:76597-96641 GCA_002080025.1 Modiolus philippinarum | reverse complement strand
TTTTATTATGTGCGTTAGCTGGTCAATAGTATGGTGGCATAGTTCTGCTCCCTACTTGTCAGATAATTAAGTAGACTTCTCAGATATTTATGTTGACTTGTCAGATATTTATGTTGTCAGATATTTATGTTGACTTGTCAGATATTGATGTTGTCAGATATTTATGTTGACTTGTCAGATATTGATGTTGTCAGATATTTATGTTGACTTGTCAGATATTGATGTTGTCTTGTTACATTTTTTTTTATCTGACAAGTGAACTTAATTATCTGACAAGTCAACATAAATATCTGACATGTTGACATAAATATCTGACAAGTCTACTTAATTATCTGACAAGTAGGGGACAGAACTATGCCACCATAGACTTGCACTGAAAAGCCGGAAGGGGGCTTCCGAGTTCCGACTTCTTACTTCTAACTTCTTACTTCTAACTTCTTACCTCTTACTTCGATGTTGCAATCCGAAAAAAAAAATTAATTTTGTCAGTTTTGTTAGGACTGAAAGTTTCATAGTTTATGACCTATCGTGAAATAAAAAAAAATTGATTGATGTAGTTTAAATTGTGTTAGACCTTCTACTAGCAATGTTTGAACTATAATTTTATACGATAACGATCAATTTAGGAACAGAGAAACACTGGGGAGGGAGTAATTTTGAATACCACTGGATAAAGGGGTTGAGGAGCAGGGATTAGCCTTACCTCCGGTTACCTACTTCTTGGGCGTCAAAGGTCTTTATTTTGTATTATCTGGGTCCTGAAGAACCCATCGTGCATGTCATCAATCTTATAAATTTGTGACTTTCACGTTAAAAATTCTATGAAGTCACGCATCACGCCTATTATAAAGGGGTATTTTTTTTTACGATTCCCGCTCCAAAAAAAAAATTAAATTCAAAAAAAAGTCCCGGACACCTTCAAGGCCCCCTTTTATGTCTTAGATAACAACAGTTTAGGGTGTGCTTTTGAAATATAAACTTATTCAATTGACAGAAAACTTCATATATAGGAAATCGTGTTCAATTTTGCATTCTAATATGAGAACAATGGAAACCATGACGACCAGACATATGAAAATTAAGGAATAAAACATGGCCGCCATACTATATTGTCATTATAACATGTTATAATTGCCTGACGTCAAGACGTCAGGCAGTATATAAGATTTGGTACAACTTCCGGTTGTATTGAATCATTGTCAGACAGAGGCTGGGAAGCTTACTATTAAATAACTCGTTTTCACAAACGTTTATATGAAAATAATAAACAGATTAGAGGAAGGTCGGTGTCAGACAAAAAAAAATAAATTAAAACAGATAACAACTACCCTGCTTTCAAAAATTTATCAAGTGTAGAATATATTATGTTGACATATCAATGTACATGTTAATTATTTACAACAATTAGAGCATGATAAATTTGTGTCATTATCCTATTCAGATTATAACCAGATGTCGGTAAACTAGTATAATATCAGCAGACTTAAAGTGCAGAATACTTTGACATTTTAATTTACGTGTTAATTATTTATTACAATGTAGTAAAATGATTATTACAATGTAGTAAAATGTAGCAGTTCAGAACAAAATAAAACTAAATCCACTTTTGTTTTTTTTTTAGTTTAAACACGTTAAAGGAAAAAAGAAAAAATATTTTCTCATGATATGGATTTTAAAACATTAGATATACTGGAATAAATATTTTTTAAATAACAAATACCCCTGATTTAACAATAACTCAGCAGCTATATAGTGAGGACAAGTTGCATACAGAGCACTGTTGAGCGACTTAAATAAACAAAATACCGAAGTTATCTTATTGATTAGATTTTTACGTTCAAATTAGAAATAATTCAAACAATTATGAAAACTTGCATAAAGATGCATCTTTGGATGCCTCATACCATTCAGGTAGAATTAAGTCATCGTGATCTATATTTCATTGTCGAGTGTCTTGCTTAAGTTTTAAACTTCAATATGAAGAACAAGAATAAAAACGTTATTTGGTTTTGCCAAGTATTTGTACAGACTTTGTTTGACGTGCATTTACATTATAGCCTTTTATTGTTTATTATGTCCAACTTAGCCTTTACTCATCTATACAGTGATAAAAACTTGCATATAGATTTAAACAGACCTTAAATTGAAAAATGTAGTACACAGTGGAATAATGTTAACATTGATGCATGACTAAGGGCCATGGCCACCATCTTGGCATAGAATAAGAATGTACTCCTCAAGACTAAACTGCATGTCATATATCAGAGGCTGTACTTACTTCTTGCAAAAACTCACCGTAATTGTTCATTCGTGAGTTATATGCCAGGCCCACCATCTGGGCATTGAATTGGTATTTACTCCTTAATACGCAACTGCAAATATCAAGTGGCTATGACTTCTAGTGCAGGCTGTACAAACTGCTTGCCAAAAACTAAACGTGATCGATCATGCCGAACTGAGGGGCCAGGGCAATCATCTGGATGTGGAATCTGTGTGTTCTGAAGACGTAACTGTATGTTAAATATCAAGTGGCTAGGTATACTGGTACAGGCTGTACTAACTTCTTGCTTAAAACGTAACGAGAGCGTTCATGCATGACTAAGGGGCCGTGGCACCATATGAGCAAGAAATCGGTAAGTACTCCTCAAGACGAAAACTGTACCTCAAATGTCAAGAGTTTAGGACTACTGGTTGTACAAACTGCTTGCCAAGAACTCTGCGTGATCTTTCATGCATGACTAAGGGGCCAGGGCTATCATCTTGGTGTTTAATAGGTGACGCAACTGTATGATAAATATCAAGTGGCTTGGACTACTTGTACAGGCTGATCTAACTGTTTGCTTTTAAAAATCTAATGGGAGCGTTCATGTATGACTTGGGGGCCAGGGCCACCATCTGGGCCTGGAATCGGTATGTTTTCCTCCAGACGCATGTATGTAAAATATCTAGGGGCTAGGACCGCTGGTACAGGCTGTACAAACTGCTTTATAAAAAAACTTAACACGATCGTGCATGTGTCAGCTTGTGGTTTGGGGTATGTGTTTGTCACTGACTCGGCTGACCGACAGCACCACTTGTGGATCAATAAATTCTGGAACAAGGGCCTGAAACAATGCGTAACAAACTTCTGTAATTTCAAATTTACTGTTTAATCATCAAAAGCGCATGAAGAAGTGACATGTATACAAATAAAACAATATCAATATAAACATAATAATCATAATGGATACTACCAATAATATATATGTATTTGATATGTAATTATCACAGTAATCTGTTGTATATTTCAAAATCGAACTCATGAAATCGACAAAGTTAAACATAATTTGCAAGTCGCTTAATAAATGAGAAAAAATGCGATATCGAATATATCTAAAACTCTTGAAAATGTGATACTTAAATACTCTAAACACCTGAGCAAAATGCGATTCTTAAAGCTTAAACATGTGAGCAAAACTGCGAGACTTAATGTTTAAACAATTGAGCATAGGGTGTATCAACTTAACACATGAGCAAAATGCAAGACCTGATATTCAAACATATGAGCATATTGTTAATCAATTAAACATATGAGCAAAATGCTAGACTTAATGTTCAAACATATGAGCATGTTGCAAATCAATTAAACATGTGTAAAATGTGAAACTTAATATTTAAACATATGAGCAAATTGCGAATCAATAAAACACATGAGCAAATTGCAAGACTTAGTATTTAAATATATGCAACACCGGACATATCAATTTATAAACTAAATAATGCGACAAATATAGTTACTAAATTAACCTGTATGATGCCTCAATATTAATGAATTACTATCTACATTAATGTGTGTGTCTTTGATTTTGTTTTGTAAAATATTCTACCCTAAACCACAATATAACAATGAGCATAAGCTGTCGAACTATCTAAATGTATTAATTTGGGGAACGCTTCTCAAATGTGCTGAACAATCATTATGGGGAACATGTTTACTTCGTGTATTCTACTTCGCACATGATCTGATGAAAGAAATATGTTATGTTTTCTAAATTCGGAACAATATTTTAACTTAAGACTTTCATAATCATTAATTCTTACCATTTGATTCATGAGCTAAGAAATAAACATAAAATCTTAATTTTATAGCAATAAATAGCTCACCATCATAAATTCTGAGAGTGTCCGAACGCATCCAGCCAACCAATCAGAAAAGCCAAAAAGAAAAGACCGGAAGACAGGTGACCTAAACCCCAAATCCTCTTTTTTCCTGATTGCATCCAGAACAACACGTGCCAATGATATACAGATGAAAACGATTTAGTTTTTTGCATTTTTGTTTGATTATCTAATTTGCTTAGATAATATTGTATAGTATTTTTTGTTTATTTACTTGTTTTGAAGTGCTTTTTAATTTTATTTACGCAATATTCAGCGTAAAAATTGTGTTGAAATTATTGAGAACTGAAAGTGAAAATAGAATTTCATAGGTAAGTCATGGAATTTAATGACACGCATGATACCCCTTTTATTTCCATCACTGGGTCTGATGTTTTTTGGGACAGTTCAGTTCCTAACCCAGTAGGGAGTAGTGACACTGCCCCAGCTTCTAGCTTGGCTGGTACTTCCCCTGGAACTTCTGTTACAGGCTCCAGCCTAGCAGTTCCCATGCAGGACTTGGGTTCTCATGGGAACAATGCACGGGCTATTCCTACAGTTTCAATTGTTACTTCTACTGTAGCATCCAGGCCTTTGAACTCTTCCGGTTCCCTCAATCCAGTTCTGATTCGGCCATGGGTATAAATCGTCCTACTTCTTGTGCTCCAGTGGTTAATTCAAGTTCTCAATTTTGGACCAGACCTCAGATGCCTTTCTTCCCTCCAGGCTTTGGAAACCCCTCTATGTTTGGTTTTCCCTGGCAGTTTCCTGGTGGTTCTACCCCATCAGCTGCAGCTGGAGGCCCCAATCAGGTAGCAGGTCCTGTTGGTCAGGCGGAATCTGTAGCTCTAGTTAGAGATTTAATCTCTAACTTTACAGATTCTGTTAAGGCAGAGTTTAGTTCGCTAAACTCTCGCCTCTCTGTTTTAGAGGGTTCGGTGATCAAGGATAACACTAGTTCTATTTCTACTAACCCTATTGTTAGTGCAGCCTCTAGTGTTACTCCTGTCAGTACAGCTCCTCCTCCACCTGTTAGTCGTGCTTCTACTTCTAACCATTTGGTCAGTTCTGCTTCCTCGGAAGCTGGTGGTGCTGTACCTGTTTTCTCTTCCTCTCATGCCAGTATGGAAGAGGAAAACTCAGATGATGATAATTTTTCTCTTGCTCCAGGCAGTCAAGAACATCAGTTTATTGACGATGACTTATCAGAGCAAGCAGGTACTTCTCAAAGGAAGTCTGTTTCCTTTGTTCCTGTTGAAGAAGAGGACGGTGACAATTATACTTTAGAAACTGATCCTAGCTCTGTTTCTAAAGATCATCTTAGATCTAGGGTGTTTCATTTCATGAGGGACGTGGCAAAGGTCCCCTTTGCTTCACCACCCAAATCTAAGAGAGGTCCCTCTTCTTTTGAGACTTCATGTGGTATAGTACAGGAAACTTCTCCTTCTTACTCGGCCTTCCCCGAGTCTAACCATACCTCCTCAGCTTTGCTTACCATTAACAGTGCTCTTAGTGATGACACTTCAGATAAACTCAATACAGGTTTTGGTCCTTCTTCCTTCCCAGGTGTATTTTCTGTTAAAGATTTCCCTATCTTTAATTCTACATTGGGAAGGATAGTACCTACTTGTGATAAAACTTTGTCTTCACTTTTAGGTTCCAAACCTGTTGACGGTCTGCGTCTCACTCAATCTTTATATTCTAAGTCTGAGAACTTACTTAGAAATTCTTCACAAGTTCTTGGTTCAGCAGAACATTATCTGTCAGCAGCTGGGGCGCTCCTACAAGATATGGAGGGCGAAGGTATATCGGAGTTGAAAGCTTTTTTACACCAAGTCGACAAAGCTCTTGGCGCATCTCAATGTCTCATTTTGGGCTCTCTTGCCAATTTCACTTTGTCTAAACGGCAGGAAATTCTGAATGTTTCGAAGGTATCAGAGTCCTTGACAGATTCTCTTTTAAAGTCTCCTTTAACTGACAAAATTTTTGGTCTTCCTTTGGAGAAGGTCCAGGAGGAGATAAGCAAGGCTCCCCAGCCTGTAAGTGTCAATGTCAGAGTTAATGATGGGAAACGCACTATCTCTGCTACTCAGGCTTCTCAGTCTTCTTTTACTCCGTCTAAGAAGAAAAAGATAGTTCGACGTAAACCTACTTCTTCTGCTTCTAAACCACCCCAAAAGTCTACCAGGGGTGGTAAGAAGTCTGGTTCTCGTCCCTAGGTCCTTGCCCCCTCGTTTGATATTGACACCTCCCGTGGAAGAGGAATTTTCTGTTCCCCATCCCAACATTCCAGTAGGAGGGAGGTTAGCCCACTTTTTAGATCAGTGGGAGAAGATCACCACAGATCATTGGGTTTTGTCAATACTTCGAGGGGGTCTAGGTCTTCATTTCAGTGCTATTCCCCCACTTTCAGCTACTCCGGTTCCCTTTTCAGTTCCGGTGGATCCACAGAAGGTTCTTCTTCTCTCAGAGGAGGTATCTACTCTATTGCAGAAAGCAGCAATAGAGGAAGTTCCTCAGTGTGGTCTAATTCCAGGTTTTTACTCACGGATTTTCTTGGTCGCCAAGAAAACTGGAGGCATGAGACCTGTCATAGACCTTTCCATTCTGAACACTTATCTGATTGTTCCCCATTTCAAAATGGAAACAAACAGATCTATTCGAGCTTCGGTTCTCCCAGGCATGTGGACCACTTCTTTGGATCTAGCAGATGCCTACTTCCATTGTCCAATTGCTNAAATAATAAAAAATAACCGTTCAAATGTCATTTCAAGAAACAAATTAAATTTTCTGTTTCACGTCACATTTTCTGTTTAAGCGAGCACTATTTTTAGCTCACCGGATCCAAAGGGTCAGTTTGATCTATTGCCATCACTTGTCGTGTAAGCTTTTTCACATTTTCATCTTCTCTTCTGAAACCACTGCAGCAAATTCAACCAAAAATTACAGGAATGATGTATGAAAGGTCCTTTACATAGATTGGTCACTTCATTCCGATCTTTTAAAAATCATGGCTGCCAGCACATAACACAATTTAACATTAAACCCTTTGGGAAAATCACATTTTCATCTTCTCCTCTGAAACCATTGAAGGAAATTCAACCAAAATTTACAGGACTTCTCATTTTATATAATCCCGGCAAAACACATGGTAGTCGGCGAGTAACATAGCTTAACATTGGATCCTATGCCAAAGAAATCATTTTCGTCTTCTCCTGTGAAATGATGTAGCGAGGGTCCTTTACAAAGATTGCTCCTTTTGTTCTGATTCGACAAAAAAAAATAAAATAAAAATAAAAAATAATAAAAAACATGGCCGCCAGCGTAGAACATAGTTTTAACATTAGACCTTATTGGAAAAGCTTGCTGTTGAGCATTTTTTCAGGTGAGCGATGCAGGCTTGGTATCTGTATCTCTTGTTTTTCATGTATTGTGAGCAAAGTAGGAAGGCTCATATATAACTAATGCAATATTGGCACAATTCAGGACGTCCACAGGGCTAAGCGTACACGTGTGCTTTCTTGGCTTTTTCAAGAAATCAATCGACGACAACAAAGTCTACAGTAAAAATATATATACATATAAACACGTAGTAGAAATATACTGGATGAATTATATTATTATTTTGCCTATATAAGAATTTCCAATCATCTCTGTGGGTTGAAAATATTGTTTTTGTACTTTGTTGTATCTTTTTGTCTTATCCTTCTTTTCAGTCAATGATTTAACAGCAGTGAATTGCTTGAGCATTTTTACCAATGAAGTAAAATTTAAAAGTACAACATAACTTAAAATGAGTATCTTCCAAAAAAGAAAATAGAAGCCTTTCTCAAATCTACACGTATGGCTTTGTAAACAAAGCAGGAGGTTAGTTACCGATAAGTATTTGCCTGCGTGTGATTTGCAAGAAAATGAATATTTAGCTGTTTTCAAATACCAAGTGGACACGTGAAAGGTTTGTGTCTTCCTAAACCATGCTCTTCCAGCAGTAAGTTCAGCTGTTTGTAAGACCCAGGCAAGTGTTCACGGACATGATTCATGACCCCAATCAGAGTTTGATAGTATTTTGAAGTTAAATATAGTTAAGAATAAATTGAAAATTTTTACTTAAATTTTTTCCTTACCATATTATGGACCGTTGCACAATGCACAAAACGTACTTTTTCAGCCCACAAATGTTTATTGTTTTGCTACCTTATGAACCAGGAAAAATTTCGGAAACGTAATATATGAAACTTTCAAATTATATGATTTGAAAATATTTAAAATATTTAAATCAAAATCAACTTTTTGAAACTTGCAACTATGGTCAGAAGATAAAGTAGACTTTTTCTGTTTCGTTTACAGTTTTGTTTGATTAAATCACTTGGAGACATTTTACCCTGATTAATTCATACAAACGAGATTTTTTGGAACCCAGAGACCAAGGATCATGATGGTTGACGGTGCTAAAATAATAACATTGTAAATAAAATCATAAAAAGCAACATGCCAAAATACTGAAAACAATAAGGGGCTATGCACCCGGCTTTGCAGGCTTAAAATCTGGGTAAATGCCAGAAAGTCGGATTTTATTCATAGGTAATTTTTTTTTTTTAATATTCTTTTACATCAGTTATGATCGTATGCACACTACAATATCTCGTCATGATTCAAGCAACAACACCAAAAAGGATGATACATTTACGTTTTGTCACAACAAATGGAGCAGTTGAAAATAACCCTTCATAATGATCAGCATTCATGGCTGCCAGAAATATATCTGAACAATTAAATTTCCAGAGAACGTAAAAGAACGCCATAAAAAAAATAAGCACTAACAAAAGTTGTGAACCCCGCAAAAACAGGAGTGTCATCAGGTGCTACGAAAGGGTAAGCATGACCTGCTTCACGTGTGACACCTGTCACACTGTAAGTGAAAAGTCCGGTGTAAATTCGGTATGTGTAAAACCAGTAATAAATGGGGATCTACTGATGTGCATCGTCATTTGAGATATAGACACATTGCAACGATCCGTCAAATCATTATGACGACAATAAAACTTAATAACAGTTGTAACAGTCCTGGCTTAAAGTGTAGCTTTCAATTTTGAGATAGTAATTTTGCTCTGTTGGCGATAACGACATAAACTTTACATGCACGACAGTAGCGACTGAGCTGTGAAATATAAACACGATATGCTGGATATATATTATTTCTCAAAATTGGAAAGTTCAATAAACAAATAACAGTAGATTTTCTTTCTTACAACGTCTACAGGACTACAGGACAAATATATAAATGTGAAAAAAGTAATACACATACCTTTACTCTCAAGTAGAGCTTCAAAGCAAATGAGGCTACTTGCAAATATGCTCTGCCCTATTATATACCATGGACAAAAAATACCTTAATTCGCACTAAAGCAATTTGTTATATTAAAATTAATTATGGATAAACCATATGTAAGCCATTTAAGTTGTTTTTTGTTTCAACAATTCAATATTATGTATTCCTATGAATCAGACATCATTTAGAATGATTGTTTTATTCAAAAAAAAAAGCTTCGTGTAAAATTTACGATGATGTAATTTTATGATTTGTTTTGTCAACAGAATTATGTTCAATAATCGAGGATGTTGGAATACTTTTGTCGAAAATATGTAAAAGCTAGTTCAGTCGAATCGCTATGTCGGATGGGACAGTATATGATGTTAAAATACCCTTTCTGACCGTAAAAAATCAAATAATCAAGCAGAGGAAATCTAAAACTATACGTTATAATGTATCCTATCTTTTCAAGTGTTTTCGATTGACTTTCTATGTCACGATATACATTTATGCCGAATATGCGACACTATTGTTTCTTCTTCTTATTGTTGTGGTATTCTTATTTCATTTCGAATGTCTAAGACGATTTAGGATGACGATGAAATGCTTTTATTTTGCCAGTTCTGTCTAAACCACTACGATTTTACTAGAGTCCATACTGCTAAAATATGTTTTTTTTTTTTTTTTTTTTTTTTTTTTTTTTTTTGTTGATGTCCTGTTTTCTTATACTTTTTCCTCCGTTTCATATACTGTTCCTTTTGTGTCTTTTGTGCAACATTTGATGTCTCTGTACGTTATTTCCTCTACTGTCGCTGTTTGTATAACATCTGTTGTCTCTGTGCGTTTTACTCCAGCAGTTTCTGTGTGTATTGCCTCAGCTGTCTGTACGTGTAATGCATGTGTCTATATGTGTATTTCCTCTGCTGTCTCTATGTGCACTGTCTTTTCTGTCTTTGTATTACCTAAACCGTCTCTATGTGCACTGTCTTTTCTGTCTCTGTATTACCTAAACTGTTTTCATGAATTGTCCACACATGGGCCCCAGTAGTTTGTGATGCTTGTCTGGAGTAGTATCGACTTTCTTGTGCTAGACTGAGAAATTTAACCTTTATCTACGAACTTGGTGTGCAGACATTGCCATAAAAATCTAAAGATGAAGCTACAATCGTGAATGCCATTTGCCATTGTCACGAAAAAAGGTTTCCTGTCAGGTAAAATTAACGTCAGGTAACAATGAACTGTATTTACCATTGATACTTCAATCAGAACGGGTCCGCATCCAGTGAAGATCCCATAATTAGTTTCTGTTTGGTCTCGGGTAACAATAAATAGATTTCTAAAAATTTCTTTTCCAGGTAATCTTAGCCAGAGTCTTTTGAAATATGGACTTAATCAGAGAGACTTAGCCTAGCCACTAGAACGTGAAACTGAGGTCAAGGACAAAAGTTATATGCCAGACTGACATGTACTACCTAATACCAACCTACACACTAACTATTATCGACCTACCACTTACATGTGCAGTTATTGAGAAATTAACTTAATCATAGAAACTTAACATTGCCACTAGACCGTCTTCGTGCTTAGCCAGTTTGGACAAAGTAATTCCCTACACAATATTTATGATATTCTGCAATAAGTTAGCATATTTTCGAATTTTTAACTGAGAAGACAGTTCAAGTTAATGCAGTTGTTTATTTTTTTTTTACTTGAAACAAGTAGCACTTTAATGCATGGTAAGCGCTATTTGGGATTGGGTTTTGAATTATGTTCCTGACTAAACGTCTGCTAAAGGTTAAACTTTCATAACTTTTGATTAAAATGCTTTATTTTTTAGTTGGTTTTAACAAGCAAGGAACCATTCTGTCCCCTTGAGATTTTTCAAAAAGTAACCTCCCTTTTGGGTTTTGTTAAATTCATTCTGTTGATTGCAGAACTGGCAAATGGTCTATTATGTTCAATAATTGAGGATGTTGGAATACTTTTGTCGAAAATATGTAAAAGCTAGTTCAATCGAATCGCTATGTCTGATGGGACTGTATATTATGTTAAAATGCCCTTTCTGACCGTAAAAAATCAAATAATCAAGCAGAGGAAATCTAAAACTATACGTTATAATGTAACCTATCTTTTCAAGTGTTTTAGATTGACTTTCTATGTCACGATATGTTTTTATGCCGAATATGCGACACTATTGTTTCTTCTTATTGTTGTGGTATTCTTATTTCATTTCATTATAACATTTATGAATGTCTAGGACGATTTAGGATGACGATAAAATGCTTTAATTTTGCCAGTTCTGTCTAAACCACTACGATTTTACTAGAGTCCATACTGCTAAAATATATGTGTTTTTTTTTTGTTGATGTCCTGTTTTCTTTTTCTTTTGTCTCCGTTTCCTATACTGTTCCTTTTTGTGTCTTTTGTGCAGCCTTTGATGTCTCTGTACGTTATTTCCTCTACTGTCGCTGTTTGTATAACCTCTTCTGTCTCTATGTGTATTGCTCCAGCAGTTTCTCTGTGTATTGCCTCAGCTGTCTGTACGTGTAATGCATATTTCCTCTTCTGTCTCTATGTGTATTGCTCCAGCAGTTTTTCTGTGTATTGCCTCAGCTGTCTGTACGTGTAATGCATGTGTCTATATGTGTATTTCCTCTGCTGTCTCTATGTGCACTGTCTTTTCTGTCTTTGTATTACCTAAACCGTCTCTATGTGCACTGTCTTTTCTGTCTCTGTATTACCTAAACTGTCTTCATGAAGTGTCCACACATTGGCCCTAGTAGTTTGTGATGCTTGTCTGGAGTGATATCGTCTTTCTTGTGCTCGACTGAGAAATTTCCCCATAATCCACGAACTTGGTGTGCAGAAAATGCCCTAAAAATCTAAAGATGATGCTACAATCGTGAATGCCATTTGCCATTGTCATGGAAAAAAGTTTCCTGGCAGGTAAAATTAACGTCAGTTAACAATGAAAAGTATTTACCATTGTTACTTAAATAAGAACAGGTCCGCATCCAGTGAAGATTCCATAATTAGTCTCTGTTCTGTCTCGGGTAACAATAACTAGATTTCTTAAGATTTCTTTTTCCAGGTAATCATAGCCAGAGTCTTTTGAAAAATGTACTTAATCAGAAAGACTTAGCCTAGCCACTAGAACGTGAAACTGAGGTCAAGGACAAAAGTTAAATGCCAGACTGACATGTACTACCCAAGACCAACCCACACACCAAATATTATCGACCTACCACTTACATATTTCACGAAAGGATATGGAGTAAATGAACATGAGACCATAACACATATGTTAACTCCAACTGCAATAATTTTAATGAGCTGTATGGCCATTTCGGAAATTTATTCCTCATCAGCAGCACTAGAACCCAAACAAAGGAAATCCATAATTTCAAAAAATGAAAACCAAACGAAATCCGAATAATCAGTAATATCAAATATAGCTAAGGACAAAACTACGATGGTTGGAGTTAATCCTTTGGTTTTAGAATTTATATAAATTTAGATAATAGTAATTGAACAAAGTGTACACATGAGATATTATGAGATGTACAGTTATTGACATAATAACTTGACATGGCCACTAGACCGTGAAATTGAGGTCAAGGACAAAAGTCAGATGCAAGACTAACATGTACTACCAAAGACCAACCTACATACTAAATACCGATATTATCGACCTACCACTTGTAGTGTTTTTATTTTTTTAGACATGGACTTAATCAGATAAACTTAACGTTGAAGCTAGACCGTGACATTGAGGTCAATGACAAACGTCATATGCCAGACTGGCATGTACTACCCAAGACCAAACTAGCTACTAAATACTATCATCGACCTACCGGTTATAGTTATTGAGAAATGGAATCAATCAGAGAAAATTAAAGTGGTCACTGGGTCGTTCAATTAAAGTCAAAGTCAAATGATTTAAAGCATGCCACTTAGCACTTGATTAGTACTACTAGGGGACCAAATATGACGTTCCTACAGCAAAGGGTTCGCAAAATATTCTGATTTTATTGAAAGTTAACGCCGTCGTCATACTTTGTACGCTCTCCGCGACGGGCGTTTATTGTCTCAATAAACACAATGATATATTCCCCAAAGATAAACAGAATGTAGTAAACCCACAAGTCTGAAAAATATCCCCCAACTTGGAATAATTATATTGCTTGTGGCAAAACTTCAAGTTTGTATCATTTACCATTGGAGAGAAAAAGCGAAAGAAACAAAATTCATGTTTCACAACATTTTGTAACTAAACTTCCACATTTCATCTAACAAGAAGTACTCATCTGATAGGACCCAAATTAGAACGTTCCTTACAACTAATCATAAAGATGCTGCATATCTATTTTGGAATCATTCCAATAGAATCTAAAAAAAAATAATGAGACAGAAACGAATGATTGGACGGGACGATGGGCAGATATGGTGAATTCAGTATACTACTCTTTTTATACAGTAGGGAATATAAAGAATCATGCTGCATGCTGATAATACAAAACAGCTCTGAAAAAAACTGTTTTCATTGCAATTGCATAATGATATTGAATAAAGCGATCAACACGGAAAATAAAAAATGATACCTAAAAATAGATGATAGCACAAAGCAAAACTGTTCCTTGGAATTTTGCAAGGAAGACTCGTAATTTTACATTTTTTATGTTTTTATTAGCCGCAAAATCATAAGGAAGACTGGTTTATAATTATAAAAAGGTTAGCACAATGGGTAGATCAAATTCAGATTCAAGATGGGTACGGAGGAATTCAATAACTTGTACAAGGTCCTCAGCAGTGACTAATAACAACAGAATGAGGCTAAGCCGTATAAAATGAGTGGTATCGTTTAAACGGAAGATAGGATCCTTACAAATTTGAGAAACCATTTAAAGAAATCTAAAAAATTTATGCAATGTTTGTGGATTTTAACACTAAAAGAATCAATAATCTCTTCCGGTGGACTGTTAGTCCGCATGGGTATTCACAATACCAGTGGTCAATGGTTTGTTGCTGACCGGAAAACCGATATTATTTTGGAAACTTGCAATATTTAAATTTAAAAAAAATAACATACTTTAATCTAAGGAGTATCTCCTATTTTTCGTTATTTGTACCAAATTTTGAGTATTTTATGTATTTTTCTTCTACATGGTTTTTTTATATTGATTTATTACATACTTAGCGAAGATATGTTCTGTTTTGCATATGTAATATAGCCGGAAGTAAACAGTCCATATCATAAACCCAGTCTGATATGGCCATATCAGACCGCCTCGTTCTGAAATATCCATATCAGACCGGTGATATGGCTATTTCAGCCCGGGTGTGATGACAACGCCAAATTGGAAGTATATAATAAACAGATTAAAACATGGCCTTTTCCATATCAGCACGGTTATCATCCCTCGACCCATATCAACCTCGGCTGGCGCCTCGGGCTGATATGGGGGTCTCGAGATGACAACCGTGCTGATATGGAAAAGGCCATGTATTAATCTCTATTTATAAGCGCTTCAATAGAGAGCCCAAAACTCTATATTTTACATACATTAATTCGATGAACATGTTCATATATTATCATGATATAATTTTCTGTTATGTTAGATGTTGGATCTTATCTCAGACATAGCATATTAACAAGGGCGGAACATAACATGTGAATATACAAGTCACATGGTTATTGAATTCAATTTATAATAGGTTTACTTTTTACCTCTTTTTGAAATTAACCAAAACTTTTTCTAATGTACTTTAAAAGCAAGGCAACTGGAAGAAATAAGTGACTTGTTTACTCAAGATCAAAGTCATGTCCATCCAATTCTGATCGATAAATCTTATTTATTTATTTTTGTTTATCAATAGAAAAAACAAGTTGCTTTCTTTCAAAAAGCAATACCTGGACTGGCTTACTTGGAAAAAACACATTAAGCGAATACCCAAACCTGATACATGTGAGCTAGGGTCAGAGACATGATCCATGCCCAAAAGGAGGCGGTGGATATTGGGTCAATTATCCCAAACATTCGATATAAAGTAAGAATATAGATATATGTCATATTATTTTCATCAAAAACTACATTCGATCGGCAAAACAATTTATTTGTTTTAAAATAAACTATAGAGACCCAAACCGTCTAAGCGGCCTACAGGTATAAGGGATACAAATGAGGATCCAATATCATCCTTCAAATCATTTGTTTTTAATTTTAGTGGTTAATATTTGATATATATATATATACATAAGTTAAAATAAAATAAATCTTGTTAACTTTTGCCATGTAAAACTAATTGCAATCAAAAGTACATTGTAGTGTACCCACGTGATTTATCTTTTACTATTATTTTTATAATTCAACATTTACCTAACTATTACTTCGTCTATTTCATGATTTGTCGCTTTTTTACAAAGGTTCAGACGTTGTTTGTAACCTCGAGTTTATAACTTTCTGTGTATTATTATCCCACGTCGCCCCAACAGGTTTGCAGACAGGATTAACTAGGCATATCAGTAAAGAATCAGGTTAGATAACTCTTCGGACAAAAATATGTGACCTTTTGTTTTAATTGATATTTTATTGTGAAATAATGTAATTTAATGTTTTATATAGGTAAAATATTTAATTTGGGAATGTAAACATTCTTTCTGTACAATGTTTGTTTATTTAATATTTGGATATAAAAAATACCTGATTTAAAAAAAAAAATATATGATAGTAATTTTCTATAAAACCGCATTTTCAGTATGTTAACTTGGGAACCCACTAAAACCCATCTAGAATATGAAAGATTCATACTTCACATATCTGCAGTCCAAATTTTATTACAATCGGACCTATGGAATTTTTTGGCTTTTGTAGTTTTTGCGCATGGTCTTTTGATTTTGACTGGAGTTATGTTCCTTTGGCCACAAATTTTTAGTTTTTTCCACTTTGAATGTGCTGCCATCTGGCGTTAATTGATATACCTAGATTAACTAATCACCTGTAAAATTATCTGACCCACTAGAAGATATTTTTAACTTTTATTGATGTTGTTGTAAAAATTTCAACAATGACAAATTAATTAATATGATTGTGCAGAGTGTAACAATAAGATTGTATAATTAAGTGTCAACACCTATAAAATTATCTGACACAGTAGATATTTTGAAAACGTAAATAAAACACTGCATTACCAATGGCGTGCAGTAAAAAATGGATTTTATTACAGTCATGCGCAATCAATAATTCTACAGTGGTTTCGGATAAATCTCGCCAATATTATAATGCCTGGACTTAATAGAAAAAAAGAAGGGAAACGGGGAATGTGTCAAAGAGACAACGACCCAAAGGGGAGTAATAACAACTCAAAGCCACCATAAGATCTTCAATGAACGGTGAGAAAACCCCACACCCAACGGCAGGTCGGAGTCGGTCCCTGAACAAAGAGCAATCAAGTCCAGCGAAATAAACATCATCCTAGACTCGTATAGAAATAAAGTAAACTAACTTGAAAAAGGACAAGACACACAAAGGCTTAATAAATTCCTGACTTAGGACAAGCGCAAACCTGCTGCGGCGGGGTTAAACTAGTTTTATTGGATCCAAACCTTCCCCCTACAGCCAATGTGATAAATCATAAAAACAATCGTAACAACAGTAAAATTCCGTTGGCAACAGGACTGAGTCAATTGTGAAAAATGAAACTGAAAGAACTTAATATACGGACAAAAACATGAAATCACAAGAGACTTCTAACAGTTAACTGACATGCCAGCTCCAGACCCATTACCAACTGACAAAGTAAGTTATGTACCCTCAGTATACAGCTTCCACCAAGATCCCTTCCTGTGAGGAGTTTAGAATAATGATTTCATGTATATACCGGAATACATAACCCGTGTCCATGCAATACAGATTTTAGAAATTTAGAATGTGTTTAGTTAAATTGCAAAGACCCTATCAAAAAATCAATGTTAATACCAAAGAAGGCCATACGTAATGACTTGACGACAATACCGTAATTATAACCCTTATGAATTAGACAGTTTGTTAGGCGAGTTTAAGTATTTTTTACTCTTATGTAAAACATTACCGTAAAATAAGGGATGTGAAATATCAGCCTTGATTAGATGTTTACAGGTTGCATTGTATTTATGAACTAAGTCTTTATATCGATGATAAAATTTAGTAAAGGTTTTAACTAGTTTGTGATAACGAAAACCCTGATGTAATAGTTTTTCAGTTATGAAAAGATTCCATTCATTAAAATCGCAAACGTTATTACATACTCGAGCAAATCGAACAAGTTGAGGTATGTAAACGCCATATGATGGCGCTAATGGAACATCGCCATCCAGAAATAGATAATAAACTATGGGAAAAGAAAAATCATCCCTTTTATCATAAATTCTAGTATCTAATTTACCATTCGTTATATCAAAATTGATGTCTAAGAACGGACAATGATGATTATCAGAATTGGCTTTATTCAAAGTAAGTTCTTTAGGGTAGATGTCCTTAAAATACGTATTGAAGTCGTCATTATTTAAAGTTAAAATATCATCCAAGTATCGGAAAGTGTTGTTAAACTTTTCAATTAAATGCTGTTTAGATGGGTCTTTGCTGAGATTCGTAGCAGTACAAAAAGAGGTCCGCTATAAGTGGTGCACAATTGATACTCCAGATATTATTTGAATAATGAAGAGTATATTTTCATCTCTTTTTCTATTATAAATTAGCGTTATCTCTCTTTAGGCACTATGAAACAATATATAGTATTATATGAGTAGAGAACTTTTCGACAATAATACTTGTATATTGACATCCTTTAACAAAAATATTGATGATGATGATCTTTTTATAACTTGTGTCAAAATTCCTTAAACCCTTAGAAATTAATATCAATAATCCTTTTAAATAACGGTCATTTTAATTAGATAAAATTGCAGAATATAAACTCCAACCTCAATATTGGAATGTGGAATGTACAGGATTTAACATCTGAAAAGTTAAATTGTCGCTCGGTATAAAATATTGACAAATATAAGGTCTGCCCATGTTCTAATTCGCATAGAGCCCGCTTGCAATAATCTATTTCTTAATTCATACACAATGTCAAAATCTTATATCACTATTAAAGATGTGTCTTTTATATTCAATAATAACTCTATTGATATCCTAAAACTAACTGATAAATTTATAAATGAATGTTTTAGTTCAGGAAAAGCTAAAGCCTGTTTGGCCTATCTAACTCAAAATTGTAATTATCTGAAACTATATTTTTATTATTTCTACTATTTATTATGGTGAAAATCATTAAATGACACCCCACTGTCGTGCCATGGTCAACATTTTCTTATATTTTCATTGTAATGCCATAACCATTTAATATGATTGTGTTTGAGCAATAAAATATTATTTTTTTTATTTGTTCTCTATTAGATTTTTCAATATTTTTATCAATGGTCTTTGAAATGTTTTGATTTCATCAGCACTGAGGAAACATAAGCTGTCGAAATGGCAATATACAGAAACTAAGTCTACATTAACGTCGTTGTCCGACATGAAACACATGCGCCACGTTGCAGCTATAAAAACGCGAAAGGTATAATGTTTGAAAAATGTCAACTAACAAAGAATAATTGTATTCGTCAATACCAATTCAAAGTACGTTTATCATGAATGTGTTTTTGCTCTTACAAAATATTAACTTCAAATGTTTTCCAAATTATTGTCTAGGCATATCAGTAAAGAATCAGGTTAGATAACTCTCCGGACAAAAATCTGTGACCTTCTGTTTGAATTGATATTTTGTTGTGAAATAATATAATTAAATGTTTGATATAGGTAAAATATTAAATTTGAGAACGTAAACGTTCTTTCTGCACACTTTTTCTTTATTTAATATTTGGATGTAAAAAAAATGTCAGATTTTTAAAGATTTCATATGATGGTAATTTTCTATAAAAGCGCATTTTCAGTAGGTTAACCTGGGAACCCACTAAAACCCATCTAGCATATAAAAGATCCATAATTCACATATCTGCAGTGCAAGTTTCATTACAATCGGACCTATGGAATTTTTTGGATTTACTGTTAAAAATACAAAACATTGTAGTTTTTGCACGTGGTCTTTCGATTTTGACTCGAGTTATGTTCCTTTGGCCACACTTTTTTAGTTTTACCCACTTTGATTGTGCTGCCATCTAGCGTTAATTGATATGCCTAGGTCGTAAAGAAACAAATGTCAGTGATTTACGTCAGAATTTATGAAAATGACATCTTTTCTGTCAAGTTGCTGTATATTTATTAGTTAAATTTAATGGCAAGATTTTTTTTGTTTGTTTCAATTTTTCACATCACAGATAGAACCGCTGTCCAGTAAGGAATGTTTCGTATTGACCGTTTTCCTTTCGATGTTTTGTCTAAGTACTGACAACTAGCAAATTTCGGGTTATAAGGTTTTAAGCAAAACTCATCGTTTTTTGTTTCTATGGCAACAAATTTTAACATTGATTATCTATTTCACAATCTATTTCCTCAATGAGCAATGAAGCATTGGTGTATATCAAAATACGCATGATAAGTATGCCTTATGCTG
>MJUU01034058.1:51933-71984 GCA_002080025.1 Modiolus philippinarum | reverse complement strand
TATATATATATATATATATATATATATATATATTATGTTGCGTACATGTTATTATTTTACTTGTATGAAACTATTCTACAAATAAATACTTGTATGATGGCACCATACAATTTATCATCTGTACAATTTGGATTGTACAAGTAATTACTTGTACAATTTTCTCAACAAAAATAATAATAACTTGTAAAAGGATACAACTGGAGAGTTCCTGGCTTGAATTTGGCTTCCCTGCTTCAATAATGAAATGCAAAAGCATATGTAGTAAACCAACTACAGCATGGTGTGCAAGGAGCGTCGGGAGTAAAAAGCTCATTTTCAATTTTTCAAAAAAGGTTAAAGAAATGAATTTTTGAAAACATAATGAAATAAATAATAAAAAGCATTGTCCGATTGCTTGGTTTATGGTTTAATTATATTTTGATTTGGGTATTGCGTAAGTACATATACTTCATATCCCACCCTTTGTACATCAAATTAATTTCCTGTTAATAATGCTAGGTGGATTCAATGTAATCAGTTTCCATTACCAGTATTATAGCTGATTCCTATAGCTTCAGTAAAGACTTACCTCACTGCTTGCCTTTTTTGCAAAATTTTTCAGCTGTAAAAAATGTGAGTAATTCAAAGTTTCAAAGTTATTGCCCTGATATAAAGTGAATATCTAGGATATCCAAGCTAATGAGATCCGTTTTCAAAAATATTAAAGACTATGTTGAGACAATAATTCAAAATGGTCAATAATTTCAAGTAGAAAAAATGGAATGCCAAAAAGAGAAGCAAACTGCTTTTATTTTCCTCCTCATGGGCTCCTGTTTTATCTGTTTTTGCTCTAACCAGAGAGTTATGTTTGTTCCTTTTATTAGAAAAGTAGAAAAGCAAACTTCAAGCCAGGAACTCTGAATTTATATCATTGTCCAAGTTATTGCTATTTTTTCCTTTTTTTTTCTTTCCTACTTTTATAAAGAATTGAAAGGCTAGGTCGAGAAAAATGAGCAACCAGTATGTATTTTCTTCCTCATGAGCTCCTTTTTTATCTGTTTTTGCGCTTTAAATAAATGCATTGAATTATCCTGTTGAAAATTTGACTTCATATTTTACGAAAGGATATAGAGTAAATGAACATGAAACCATAACACGTATGTTAACTCCAACTGCTATAATTTTAATGAGCTGTATAGCCATTTCGGACATTTATTCCTCATCAGCAGCACTAGAACCCAAACAAAGGAAATCCATAATTTCAAAAAAAAGTTAAAATGCATAAAACCAAACGAAATCCGAATAATCAGTAATATCAAATATAGCTAAGGACAAAACTACGATGGTGGGAGTTAATCCTTCGGTTTTAGAATTTACATAATTTAGATAATAGTAATTGAACAGTGTACTATCTCATGTACAAGTACACCATATCTAAGAAAAATAAAGAGCATACATCTCTACTATGGGGAATTGTTTTACAAACTCCACACTGCAATAAAAGACAAACTCCTGTATTAAATATTTTACGAAAGGATATCGTATCGTACAGGTAAAATAATATGCGCCTAAATGAGGTATTTTGAAATAAAGTTTGCGCCCATATAAAATGCTAATGCGTCCAAATGAAATGCGCCGAACGGACGGACGGACGGACAATATACCATAATACATCCCGATTTCAACGGGCGTATAAAATCGAATGGTATAATGTTTCAAAAGTGAATAATTGTTCTTGTCAATACCAATTCAAAGTCTGTTAATCATCAATAGGTTTTTGCGCTTAGTAACTGATACGAATTTGAAAATTTTTACAAAAATTGCTTATGAAACAGATGTCAATGATTGCATTTACGGCTATTAAAATGAAAAATTTTCTGCCAAGTTGTAGAATATTTATTAGGACAATTTAACGGATCATAGGTAGGTAAAAAGTTGTCATATTGTAGTGTTGGCCGGTTGCGCTTTTTTGGTGTTTGAATCAAAGACAGTCAACCAAATAAAGATTCATATGGAGAAGACAACAGGAAAATCTTTCA
The DNA here is from genome assembly GCA_002080025.1 of Modiolus philippinarum. Classification (NCBI taxonomy): domain Eukaryota; kingdom Metazoa; phylum Mollusca; class Bivalvia; order Mytilida; family Modiolidae; genus Modiolus; species Modiolus philippinarum. Next base: position 69,966 of record MJUU01034058.1, on the reverse strand, counting down.
ATGACCGAAAATTACAATCACATGCCACAATCTACCAAAGAACTGCAAAAAAAAACATTAAAAAGACAAAGAACAAACACAGCCAACCATAGGAATTAAGGATAGGCGGAGTTGGTACCGGCACTAGCAAGAGCTATCGGTAAGGTAAAACCGATTTATGGGTACTCAAACCTCCTCTATCTCTATCCCGTTTCTATATAGTATATTAAGCATACAAATAAAACACAATACAAGTAGACTTCTAACTCCACGACCACAATCTTGATTGATTGATTAACTGATTGATGTTTTACGCCAACTTCAGCAATATTTCAGCTGTATTGTGGCAAGAGCTGTTAATTACCACAATCTTGAGAAGGAAAATATAAGACAAAACGTAATTTAGAAAGATGGAGTGCTCGTCGCTTAGCTGCCGGCTAGTTCAAGGAGCCTAGTCTGCTGGAAACACACTGTCGAATATATTTTGGTCAGATTCAGAAGCACTCTTTATTTTTCCCAAATGACCCTATGTATTCATTAAATCCTATAACCTTTATGTAAGTCCAAGCATTTGATAGCCATTTCACATAACTGAAAACATACCATGAGTGCAAAATTACTGAAAACATGTAACAACTCGAAAAATAAATTGAGCTCAAGCATTATGTGACTTGCCATTAGATCTTAGGGTCTTGTGGGGCCGATGGATTTTGTTGAGTCAGATAGATTGTAAATAATTTTACTTATGGGCTTCATGACTTTACTAAGTAATCATTTTATCTGCTTTGAGTTTTTACAGTTTTGCAGTTGAATGGAACTATTGTCTGTATGTTAAATTCCCGATGCAACATACGATTTGAATAGTAACTGTTTTTAGATAATTCACCCTTCTTTAAATGGTGAGCCTGTTACAACCCTAGGCAAATTCTGTTTGTATAGGTGTTTTCCCGGTTGTCTCACTTTTTGAAATTACAGGTAAAAAGGGTAAGAAAAAGTGTTGGACAATTGGGAATATGTTTGTTTAAAAATTGTTTTGACAGTGTTTTGTTTGTGAAAAAATTGAATCTTGTGACTATTAATTACAGGTTATTTTCATAGGTAAATAAATATGAGTATTAAAAAAACTGGTATGTTGTTCAGTGTGCGAATAATTGCAGGGCAGGTTCTAGTAGTACATCTCCAATACTCTGTCAGTGCATCTGTTTTTCACCTGGAAGCGGTTATCTTGGTAAACGAGGCTTCAATATTGCTAAATAAACAACACATTAAAATGTTTTTAACAACTTTCATTACCTTTAAAGAAGTGGGACAATCAGATTTGCATTTTGTTTTAAAAGTGGGACAATCTGGAATAAACCTTTGTTTCAATAAGTCAATGTTATTTTGAGTTCTTATAATTATGTCTCCCCCATGCGTAGCATGGATGGGAGATATACTGTATTCGTTAGCGTTGTCCGTTGCGAAATTTTGTCGCGCTAGATTGAGAAAACTACAGCAAGGTAGACTCTATAATTCTCCATATACGTACTATAAGCTGCAACTTAGTGCATAAAACTTTCAGAATTTCAATTAGCAGGATAATTAATAATAGTCAACAGGGTGGTGTACAATAGTGCAAGACCATGGATACTACTTTCCATAGTTAATGTAAAACACAACATTAACATTATTATTTATTATTATACAGACTGTTGACTATTTTTGAAAAGCTATATTGCCAAATTGAGTTTGAATTTGTGGTGTTCATCACGACATCATAGATAGATATGAAATGTCGGTTTCACAAATGAGAACATTCATTTTCAGCTAGATTCACGTCTTCCCAGATTTGACATGACCGATTTTGACTTTACCCTTGATTGACTCAGTGTGACGGTGCTATATATAGAGCAACACAAGCTTACCCTTCCGGAGCACATGTTGTCACTATAGTTTTTTAGAGTTCACACTGTTAGTGCTTTAGCTTTCCTGTTTTGTTGGTGTGTTATGTCTTTGGTCTTCTGTCTTCTGGTGTTCTTGCTTTTGCCTTTTCTCTGGACTTTAATTTATGTAATCTGTCCTTTGGTATTCTTCTTCCGTTGTCTTGGATTGGGCAAACACAGAAATTGTTCGTGCACTTACGTGCATCCATGAATTGATTCGTAATTTTCGCAGACAGTAACCTGAAGTTATAAGTTAAAATCGACGCGTAACATGCAATATTGAATCAAAATTTGTTTAAAAAATGTTGGACATACTAAAGGTTAATGAGTGCGTCTACCTCTACAAACGATTGTTCTAATCCTTTATTACAATGTTTTACTCTCTCTCTCTCTCTCTCTCTCTCTCTCTCTGTGTGTGTGTGTGTGTTTCTACGTATTTGGTCATTCTTTCTTTCTCTTTTTTTTGTTTTTATAAATAACAAGATACCGAAGTTACTGTAAATTTAGTTTCTGCATATGCGCATTTCGACAACTTATGTCTCTTCAGTGCAGAAAACAGCAAAATGAAATATACCTAAACTTAATAAACAATTGTTCGACTAAAACGCTTAACTGTTTTTCTTTTTCTTTTCATCAAACAAATATACTGCTTACCTTGGTTATAATAAATGCGTTTGGAGTTAACATATGTGTTATGGACTCATGTTCATTCACTGCATATCCTTTCGTAAAATGTTTGTCTTTTAATGCAGTGTGGAGTTAGTAAAACAATTCTCCGTGTTGAGATGTATGCTCTTTATTTTTCTTAGATATGGTACCGGTGTACTTGTACATGAAATTATATCTCATGTGTACATATTATCTAAATTTATGTAAATTCTAAAACCAAAGGTTTAACTCCGTCCATCGTAGTTTTGTCCTTAGCTATATTTGATATTTTACTAATTATTCGAATTTCGGTTTTATGCATTCTTAACATTTTTTAAAATTGTGGATTTCCTATGTTTGGGTTCTAGTACTGCTGATGAGGAATTAATATCCGAAACGGCCATACAGCTCATTAAATTTATTGTGGTTGGAGTTATCATATGTATTATGGTCTCATGTTCATTTACTAAATTGTAATATATTGCTCATTTTACGTTTCTTAGCAAATGTGAATGGAACAGAAGATACAGACAACTTATTCTGGACATTAGGACGTTGAAATGCCCTTCCCGACGTAAACTGTGCATATTCACGCAAAGATTAACCTGTATTACTATAGTGGTGTCCAAGTTTACAGAATGAAAATATTTCTGACGCTAAAAATCGACACAGTCAGAAGTAAAAGTTGAAGTTGAAGCAACACACTCTAAGAAAGAATTTGATTTAATAACAAAAAGCGTTCAACCTAAAAACAAAATCAAGTACAAGAAAGAGATCGAATTGAATTTTATTATATAGATAGCGATGAAAGATCTAGTTTTCTCAGTTAAATAAATCTCATATTGTCACGGGTGAAAATAAAGGATTTCTAGTCACTGGATGACGTCTTAATGGAGCGACGTCACAATGTCTCTTCAATGTCGTCGTCAAGTAAACAACTGGCGTATTGACATGAAAAAAATAATCCGCATCTAAAATCTCGTTTTTTGAGTAGAAAATCTATATAATAAAAAGCTTAACTAATCGGCCGTCATGAATATCAATAAAAATGTCACTCGTTGCAGAACAAGTTCTGCAACTCGTTAAATCCTTCTGCGTTGTTCGGCACTCGTGACATTTTTATTGATATTCACGACGGCCAATTAGTTATACTATAATTAACTATAAAAAGTACCTAAATAAACCATGGAAAGCAAAATATTTAGATATACCGCTGCATACTCTGTTTACGACTTGGAATGCCAGTAGTTTATAGGAATACTGTAATAAATTGGAGTTATTTGGGCACTGAAGTGAAAACCCTTGCTTTTACCAACGACGACGACGTCAAAGACGTTGTGAAGCATGTGAATTGGGACGTCATGCCTGTTACTAAACTTGCATGTTTTGGAACTCCGGTTCTAAGAACAATGTTTGAAGAAACCATGTCGCTGCCTCAGAAATCAAAATTATATGCATATTCAAAACGCGGACATAATATTTAATGATGGATTGTTAAAAACTTTAAAGAAAATAGTTGAAAGTCCTTACTTTCAAAAAGGACCAATTCTTATAGTCGCGAAACGAATTGATGTAAATGTTTCCCTTTTAAGTGAACCGTAAGTAAACAAAACAGATGACGTTGATAAATTAGCAAGGTTCTGAAAAATTCATTACGGAATGGCAGCAGACTTTTTTATAAGAAATAATCTATTCCCTTGGGAATTTGTTCCTGACCTTGCTATAGGTAGAGTTTTGGTTGATTTGGTATGCTAGACAAGTTGGGGCAAAGGTTATAGATATAACTGGAACCGTTTTAGTTGTTCATCAATTGGCGGACGGTGTAATTAGAAACAGAAATAGATGCAATCAGGAAGGGCTTAAAAAATTGAATCTGATGCCCAAAAATTTGCCGATTTTGGGCGGTATGATAGAATGTGCGTCATATGAAACAAAAATATAATGGAAGAGGGGAGGTGCTTATCTTCCGTAAAACAATTTTGCAAAAGATTTGTGTACACAATGTTACACTTTTTCGTTAAAAACAATCAATCAATCACTGTTTGATTATTCGACATTGATGTTCTTCATGAAAGCTTACTAAAGCTACAACGATATTGTGATCGTTGATGGTGAAAAAGTCAGAGATCAAAAGAAGAAATGACGTCATCCAGGTTTTCGTAAAATCTGGAAGTCAGACCAAACTTGTTATCCCCGCACTTTCGAATGAAAGTTAGGGGATATTGTAGTTGGCCTCGTCCGTCCGTCCGTCACATATCCTTGCGACGCGAACTCCTCCTACATTTTTGGATTTAGGGTTTTAATTTTGTTGTAGAATTGTTGCATATGGTCTGCAGATGCGCAATAAGCTTTCGGTTTTTTGATATTTATCTTGATGAAAACAAGAGGTCCAAGATGTCGATTTGACAAAGACCACAAAATGTGTATTGTGACACATATGGCATGCGACGCAAACTCATCCTACATTTTTGGATTTATGGATTTAATTTTGTTGCAGAATTGTTGAATTAGAATGCAGACATTTCTCCAATAATTGGTACTATGTACAAACCCTACATACACCATTTTCTTATGAGGCGCTACCTGTTAGATCTGTTGGTTGTTTAAGTATGAAAAAGAAAGGAAATGGGGTAAATGTCAAGGAGACAACATCCCACTTCATGGTTAAAACGACCCAAAACAAAGTATCTAGGGGTCACCGTACGGTCTTCAACACAGTGAGGAACATTACACCATATAGCAAGGTATAGATGTTTCTTCTGTGCAACTTTGCTTTCTCTTTTCTGAACCAGTTCACCTAATCTCCATGAGAGTAAGACCGGACTCGACAGTATAAACAACGTAAGGATATGGAGTAAATGCACATGAGACGAATTCTCTACAAATACAAAGTAGAACCAAGCAAACGAACAACGCTTTAATTTTTGTTCTTCATCTTGAAGTCACCATGGTGAATGGAAGGATATGGAGTAAATGTACATGACACTAAGTCTCTACAAATATATGGTAAAAAAAAAGCAAAGGAACAACGCTTTTGTTGTAGTTCTTCATCTTGAAGTCACCATGAGGCCTTCAACAACAAGCTTTGCTCATACCTCATAGTAAGTTCAAGACGGCCCCTAGCACCGGTTTGAGCGGAATTCTTTACTAATTGCCGAACAACGCTACAATGCATGAGGCCTTCAAGAATAAAATTGCTCATAGTAAGTTCAAGTCGGCCCAATGCACCGGCTTGACCGGAATTCTTTTCTAAATTTCGAACAACGCTACATCCATGTCTCTTCTGATGAGACATAATTTGTCGAAATGGCCATATGCAGAAATTAAATTTACAGTAACTTCGGTATTTTGTTATTCTGGTCATGGATTCGGATTTCTCAACAAACATTAATTAAACTGGCAAAGTGCATTTACAATCACTGTCATCCATCCTTTGCCCGACAAAAGCAAAAGGGTCTTAAGCTACTGGACGATTACAACATATAGACAAACACAGGGCACTCGTCGGGTCGATTGTAAGAAAACTTGACATTAAGAAATAGCGAGATGTTGCCAAACAGGTGGTCAAAAAATTATTTGGAAATTACCCAAAAAAAAAACAATAACCCATAAGCCCATCCTGTTGTGCTTACATCGTGTGTCATGTGAGAAATGAAATTTCAAATAAAAATCAAGCCATTTAGGTACTCCAACGAAAATATAAATGTTCGAATTTAATTAATATAATTGGACAAAAAGATATTTATCTGCCTCAATAATAGGAAAATAAACTTTTACTCTCAAGAAATTTCAGGTTACATTTTATCCAATTCCGGTATTTTTTTCCTTCTGTGGCATTAACCATCGAAGGGTAAAAATTGTTCACAACTATTTGGAGTTACAACGCTTTCTAAATTTCATAGATTGTTCAAAACTAGGGAGTATCTCCATCTCGCATAGCTCTGTCCTTAGCATATTTTGGCTTTACTATTTAGATCCTATTGGTAAATTGTTTTTTATCAGCTTTTACACATACTTCGGTATAAGGATTTCCAAATATTTTAATTCTATCTGCAATGAAGAGACATAACTTGTCGAAATGCGCATATGCAGAAATTAAATTAACAGTAAATTCGGTATTTTTTTTATTTGACCATTAATTAAGATTTGCTACGACAAAAGATGAAGAAAACTGCAAAAACAAGTAAAAGTTAAAATGGCCGTGCACCTGCGTACTTTCATGAATCTATTTGAAACTTAACAGTTGTAATTTTAATACGACTACTAAACGTGCGTCTTCATGATCCATGCCATCATTATGAATTTGTGCAATGAAAATTTATTCATTATCAAAATTTGCATATAAAATTTTTCTTCGGAGTACTTAGTTCACTCGACAGTTATAATGATATTGCGAAATGCTAAATCTAGTCCAATGTTAACTAGCCAGAAGTAAGTTGCAATATTGTTAGTGATGGTGTCTTTAGAATATACAGAAAAACTGCGGTAGTGTACCGAGGAAACAGTGTAAATCAAATTCTAAGGACTTGGAAAGAATTAAACACCAGAGTTCGGAGGACCAAAGACACAGTCCATTTACAAAATATACAAAAATAACATCTTAAACAAGACCAATAAGTGTGAACTCTCGAAAAAGCCGAGTGAAATCAGAGCTTCTCAATGGAAAACATGTATTACTTTGTATATCACACCATTACACTGTCAGTGAGTCAGCCCGGGGAAAAGTCAAGAACTCTGAATTGGTGTTTTCAGTTGTGATTACAATACTACATTTCTATCTATGATATTGTGGTGACTGCCATAGACTTTCTGAAGGGACAAAGCATTCGCGGATCCAGAGGGGGTTTCGGGGGTTGGAACCCCCTTTTTTTCTGGACAATCATGTATTTTTTAATGAATATCCTGATGGTTTATTAAGAAATATCGCAAAAAAAAAGGTTCGCGAATTTTCCTTACATTTCAAATTGGAACACCCTTTTCTAATTGCCTGGATCCGCGCCTGACTAAGTAACAAACGCAGAGCCTATCCCTTAATTGTCTTAGTGTTTTGTTCTTCCCAAATCTGTAATTAAATGACATGCTATATTAAGAATCAACTATGAAATATATACTCGGTACGCTTAAAGGTAGGTATGTTGCTACAGTGACAGGTAAGTTCACCATCACGTTTGTCATAAAGCCTAGATTTCAATGTACTTCAAATTGAACGTCAGTGTCATAGATCAGAGGTATATATTCTTTCAAGTACATAGACATTAAGAATCTAACACCAGGGGAAGTGCGAGACAGGAGAATCTCAGACACCCAAGGGTAAGATTTCCAGTCTCGGACGAAGCTTGCTGAGTCCGAGATGATTGAAATCTTACCCGAGGGTGTCTGAGATTCTCCTGTCTCGCACTTCCACTGGTGTTTGATTTTATTTCTCACTGTATTTATCCTAAAATATACTAAAATCCACACAAAAATGTCGCCCCTTTTCGTCTGTTTACACAAGGAGTTACGTCCCTTTTTGCAACGTCATAAAATCAGGAATGTATACCTGAGCGCATCATATTTTAAAAGACAATTTTCTCGTATTTTTCTGTGAAATTTTACGTCAAATAAAATAACAATTTTATAATACGTAGATTAAATACACTTTTGACCACTAATGAGGACAGATGTACACTATATAAGACCCTAATGTGCAAACACGATATTTGCCGGTAAACTGCACGTGCTTTTTTTGTCTTGCACTAGTGTAAGACAAGGAAATCTCACACTGCTAGAAATAGGAACTGCTGTGTCTCAAAAGTGAGAAATAGTTTCGCTGCGCCATCCAATCGTGCATATGTAGATTTTTTTTTTTTATTCACTATTATGAATCTTCATATTACGTCCACTTTACAGCGAATTTGTTGCATATTAATACCATATTCCCACAAATAATGTTTATTCCAGGGTATCTCCGTAAAAACATTTTTCTCCTGTTCCCATAATACGGGAATTTTGAGTCGTGTTCATTCCGGAAACAAATCTACTATTATACGAAAAAAATCAATACATCAATACAGTGGGATGGAATCACTAATTGATTAACACTGTTGAGCTAAGGGAGATTTATATTTAATCTATTAGTAGAGCTTCAGGTTAATTGTTTTTCGTCAACTGAAATTTAATTAAATAATCGTCATGTAGAACAAATTATAAGTACACTTCAATTTCATAAATAGTTTGTTTTTAGGCGGAATATGTTTATATTCAATAGGTCTGGTATCCAATTATTCTTCTTACTGGTATGTGAAAAGACGGTTTCTGCCTTCAATTACACGAGAGCTCCTATCTCGAAAGTCCCGTATTGAGGTTATAAAAGGTTCATTTCTATTTAGTTGAAGATTACCTTTCATGTTTTTCCCGCGCATTATGTGTTAATTTATGTGAAAAATGGCAAAAATGTACACACTTTTACCATAATTCGAATTAAAAACAAGCACAGTGTCCCATACTTTTTTATAGCGGATTCAAGTTAGTAGGACGAGCTCTTCAGTTGTATAAATTAATAACAAAATTTCATGGATGTAAATATTAGTGTCCATTTACCTTAAACTAGGATTATTATGAGAAAGTACATCGTCTATCAAAAATTGAAACTATAAGGACTGTGTCAGTTCGGTTTGTCTTCTTATATAAGCTCCTGTTAAACAAAATGCAAAAATACCTGGTGTTGTGGAGTTGCTCTCCACGTCCCGTAAGTCCATTGTTGGAGAGGTATAATGGAGCCATGTAAGAAGACCCCCAACGAGGAGATGCTGACACGCATGGGTGAACTGGTACCTGTAGCTGTCTCTTGCAGCATAGTACCCAAAGGGAACGGGCGTGTGTGTGATAGAAGTCAGCTGTGTGTAGATTCCTAATAGGACAGGTAATATATACTTTGAAGTGTAGTATAGTTTAGGTCCAGTCAGTCCATACGTCGTGGCGAGCGGACACATCACTTGGTACCCGTCGTCGGTCCCCCGAGTTACACTTCAGTGGTAGTGCGGGTTCCAGGAAAAATCCACAGGGTCGCCATTTTGGCTGTTAGGAATCGGACCGGATGCAGTCAAGCGTGACTTGCACAACGTGTTTTGTGACCTTGTGACTTCGGGTCGGATTGTCAATTTCACTGTCTTTGTTTACGTGTTTACTTGGTTGAAATTTCACGCAGTTCGTGCTTGAAACGGAGTATTACACGTGTTGTAAAGTTTTTATATCTTCGAGCCAGTTCATTTTTGATTAGTTTCGTGCCTCACGTGACGTGATCAATAACCGGAAGTGATTTCCGTGATTTGTTTACCAGGGAATACACAACTGGTGTGTATGTAAACAGTGTATTGATTATTAAAGCTTGTTGATAACTGGTGTTTAGCTTTAATTTAATTGAACTGAGCTGATTATTTGGAATTAATAAAGTGATTATTGAAGATAATTGGCAATATTTTAGTCTGTTCATTTGGGGTATAGAGTAAATGTACTGAGAGTATAAAATATCTGTATCTGTATTATTAGTTGTATATATAGATAGGGATATTTAGTCAGGATGTCAGATTATAAAGTGAGAATCAATTTTGATTCTGAGAGAGTTCTGAAATGTATACCTGGTGTTGGCCCTGTCACGGCCCAGAGAATAATGAAACTAAGAGAAATTGGGGTTGACATTACACCCGAAATATTGAAAGGGCTCCCTTATATGAAGGGTAGGGTGAGCGAAAATATGTTAGATATGGTTGACTTTACCCCTTGTGACAGAAGGCCAACCAGTATTTACTAGCCCAGAGCACTCGCGCTGGGGTACACATCCTGTTAAGCACCAGGCCTAGCCCGTCCCATACGGAAGCTGTAAAAGAACTACATGATAGGTACACACAAATGCATGATCTTGTACAAGAAAGTCTTTCAAGCTTAGAGCTTAGCTCCACTAAACTAGAGGGGAAACCAATAACTTCATTGGGTTATGAAGACACAACAGTTGAGCAATATCAGCCAACTGCAGCAACGCTGAAACACAATGTTGAACTTAAACAACAACAAGAGCAACATGTACATATGTCTCATGTAAATCAACAAAATAATACTGTGGAGCAGCAACAAACCCAAATTGCTAGCATCCAGACAGGACTAGCTGGACAGCAGCAACATCAATCAACTAGTCAAGGGTCAGGGAGTACTGCCCAACAACAGCGACAGTCAACCAGCTGTCAGTCTGACACGTCACCTACTCTTGTTAAGTCCAGCCCACCTAAGCCGCAACAACGCTACAGGCGACTGTTGCCAACACCGCCAACAAGTCCACCAACATTGAGACTAAGAAAGTCAACATGTCAGCAGCCCAGTAATAACAACACCTCCCAGGAGAGAGACTGAGCCAGGCACGGCACCGGCAGCACAGGGCGAAGCACCCAAGGCAGGCCCTGTTGGGAAGCCAACCCTTATAGTGCTCAAGTGGAAGGGCGGCCGCAGGCTTGTGACGGCCGTATCAGTACAGAATGCCTTACTGCAGGCAAGGGAGCTGTACGACCTGGAAGGTACGGTGTACCTAGAGTACCTCGGAGCTGAGGTTACGGACTCCGTGCAGCTGGACCTACTTCCAGCCATGTCGGACTTAGAGGTCCGTTTGCGCTAAAGGGAACCTAACCCTTTGGACAGTTGACGTCAGTCAGGAATTGCAAATATAGATGTGTATATATATTATGGTCAACATTATTGTTAGTAGCGTAGGACCAGTTGTTAATATTCTTATTGTTCCATCCGACTGAGGTACGGTTTTGGATTGGTTATATATTGATCTTTGATTTAGTTTGTGGTCCTGACTGACGTACAGATATAGTTCCCTGAGGGAACGTTACCCCGACTTGAATACTGGCATTTTGGTAGTTCTCACTGGGAACGATTGGATTCCGTATTCCCCAGTTGTGGTTGATCAAGTACATGTGTACTGTTCCTGCTGGAACGCCTTGGATTTCTTTCTGTTGGGGGAATACGTTCTTTCTGTAGATATGTTCCCAGGTAGTTTAGTCAGTAGTTTAGTCAATTGGAAATTCGGGGGGGNGGGGGGGATTAATGGATTCGATTGTTTGATTAGTCTTGGAATATCTGTATATTTTGCAGGGAAAGTAGTGATACTTAGTTTTGTAGTTTTAGGACTATTTTGGATTGGACAACTGTTAGTTATTTGTGATAAGATCAGTTCCTAGCTGGAACGCGGGCTTTCATCTCACGGTGAGATGTATCCAGGAATGTATTTCTGTGTTAGTACACGCCTATGGTCGGTGCGGAGTTGCAGCCCGTGTTCGTAGAACTGTAAGCGTTATGCTACCCTTAGAGCTAGGGTGAGTTTTGCTGTGATGGCCGTAAAAGCTTGAGTTTATTTTAGATAAGTCAAGTCGAATTTTTGATATTTGGATTTGTCAGCTTTGTCATCGGTAGTTGTTTAGAGAAGTTGTCCGTAGATTTTAGTCTGTAGTTATTAGTCCTTATTGTGTTAGTTTTACTTGTCAAAACTTTTTGGGAAGGTTAACGTAATCTTTTTGGAATCCCAAGCCGTGGGCCAGGGGTTGGATTTTCATGTAGTAACCACCGGTTACTGGTCAGTATTTATATTGTATTTACCGGATTTGACGTAGACTTAATCCCATGGAGTGTTCAGTATCGCCTTCTGTCGGAACCGTATGGTTCCTCCTTTTTAAGATGGAGGGGGGTGTTGTGGAGTTGCTCTCCACGTCCCGTAAGTCCGGGAGGTTCTCCATTGTTGGAGAGGTATAATGGAGCAATGTAAGAAGACCCCCAACGAGGAGATGCTGGCACGCATGGGTGAACTGGTACCTGTAGCTGTCTCTTGCAGCATAGTACCCAAAGGGAACGGACGTGTGTGTGATAGAAGTCAACTGTGTGTAGATTCCTAATAGGACAGGAGGTAATATATACTTTGAAGTGTAGTATAGTTTAGGTCCAGTCAGTCCATACGTCGTGGCGAGCGGACACATCACTTGGTACCCGTCGTCGGTCCCCCGAGTTACACTTCACTACGTTGCGTAATAAACAATAAATTTTGTGATTATGTAATAGTAACTTGTGAAGAGGGCTGCATCCGGATTTACAGATTGCCTTAGGACCGCGATACGGCCGTGTGCCTTGTTACAGCCCGAGCCTCGGCAGTACCTATCCTTATTTGTATGCGACAGATGCATGCTTTTATACATTTCAGTTACGGTGTACTTCTTCTTGAGAGAATTTCTGATATGGTAAACCTATATAATTCTTTAAAATTTCGGCATTTTTTTTTTTTGTAATTTTCAAATGTTAATATTACTACCTAATTATACTCCACCACATCTCCTGATTTTAGTAGGCCAAGTTTCGATGAATGTTCTGTGTTTGTTCATATGTTGTCATTGTCTCCTGTTAATGTTTTTGTCTGGCAACGAATGACACTGATTGTAAGAACACTTTTCCAGTTAATTTGATCTTTGTTGATGAACCAACATCTCTATTGACTTTAAGATAAAGAATAACAATAGAAGCGTTGTCCAATTGTTTGGTTTCACCATGTTTAATTAGAGACTTTGTCTCATGCGCATTTCTCAAGGTAAGATTATTTATTTTCAACTCCATTCTGGTCATAATATTTATTTCCAAGCCTTTGGAGGCCAGATTATTTGTTTTCTTGTATAACTAAAAAATGACCATTAGGAGTGGACTGAATATTAATTTTCAAGTGTAACCAGGCAAGATTATTTATTTTTAACTTATCTGGGGCCAAGATATTTATTTACAAAATCTGCTAGCCCCCCCTCAGAATCAAATGGTCGTCCCCTAAGTGACACACTACATTGTTTTCTATGATCTCGTGACGGTCAAAGAATTTCTGAAGGGACGAAGGTAACAAAGTCAGAACATACCCTTAAATTTTCTCAGACTTAAAGGACATTGTATAAACAACAAGCATCACACTAACGAATCAACTGTGAAATTACACTGGGGAGGTAGGTATATTACTAGTTCACAATTTAGAAAGTCAAAACCGCCACGTTTGTCATATAGCCTAGATTTCAGACCTCTATCGTCATCAATGTCTAACAAAGATCAAGGTATGAGGCAGAAACTGGTGTTTCAATTGTCTCTACTTTCAAGCTCATGGTAGAAGACCAGAAATAAGTACTATAAAATAGGATTTAATTTTCGCGATTTTGATTCTTAACCATATTTGCGATTTTTTATTTTCACGTTCCGTTGTGTTTGTGATAAAAAAAAACAAATTTACGCGGGGGGAAATTTTCGCGAATATGTGCCAATCGCCAAATTAGCGAAAATGAACCCCTCGCAAAAATTTCCCGTTTTACAGTATTATTTAAACAAGGATTATTAGAATAACTCAATTCCAAAGGTTTTGCAAATTAAGTTTCAGCAGATTACCATTTCGACAACTAATTACCCTTCAGTGTTGGTCAGTAATATGTTGGTAACGTCCCCGTGGATATTCTGGCCCACTGTATCTGCTTAGATACAGATTCGAAGTAACGTCCACGTGGATATTCTGGCCCACTGTATCTGCTTAGATACAGATTCGAAGTAACGTCCCCGTGGATATTCTGGCCCACTGTATCTGCTTAGATACAGATTCGAAGTATACATGCACAGACTGGATATTTCTACTCATGAATAGGAAATTTGATTTTTCCACCCTACTTTAAATTGAAAATACTTTATTGCAACGGTCAAGCGAGTGACAAAAGTTTCAATTCAAAGAGATTTAATTTCACACCCCAAGCCGGATGCTCGCAAATACTGACCACGGGTATAAAAACATTGTTGATAATTGATTGACAGCGATGTATGTAAATCAATTGATTGAAAGCGCGAACCGGAGAAGATTTTAAATTTGATTGGATAGTTTTATTATTATGCAACCAATCAAATGTAAAATCTTATCAAGACGCTACTGTCAATCAGTTATTCTGCATACACGATCTATGTTGTCTGCTGTCAATAAATTAACAATGGGTAAAATGTGTATCTCTCTCCGCAGGCAGTCTTTCGAAACGTCGGCTTGGGGTGTAAAATTACATCTATTCAAAATGAAACTTTTGCCACTTGCTTGGCCGTTGCAATAATAGTTTGCTAGAACTTGTTGAGATAATGATCCTTGTTTGTCAGGGAATGGACACTTTTTCGGGCCTTTTCTTACTTCAAGATGTGACCAATCTTGTACCTTTAAGCTTTTCATATCCTGTAAGCCACTTCTGTCTGCTTTTTACTTTTTTACGGATCTCGTTCTATCTGTTTCTTTTTAATGGAGCTGGTGATTTTTATTTATCTGTTTTATTTATTCATTTTATTTTTTCATTTATTTATTTAGTGTGTGTGTGTGTGTGTGTGAAGCTGGTTTTGTTTGTGATTTTTATTTTCCTCAGAGCTCATTCTGTGTTTCCTTTATTATATCCCCACTATACGCCTTATTCTTACTTGCTCCGGTGCCACTTTTACCCTGAACTGATTGAAAAATGGTTGCCGATCTTACCTGGGCTAAATAGGGATATTCATATTTCTTTCTTTCGGGATACAATAAGTTGGTTGGAAATGTAACCCATGGACAAAATTAATTCGCCTCACCTTTTCTAAATAACAAGTCCTTAAAGATTAAAGCAAGTACATGCTACAATTTATTCCATTTGCTCATTATGGCTGGCATTATTACCGGCTCCCCCGGGAGCCGGTGTAAATAATCAGTCGCCGGAAGTTAGCCTGGGGTGAATACTTTCTGAACTTTTATGAGCTAAAAATTACAATCGCAAATGAAATAAATGGTTTTCTTTTCCTTGATTGGTCTAGAGTTAGAACAATGTAAAGCATGTGCAACGATCCCGTAATAAAACATGTCTGGGTCGTTTTTACAATCATCATAGTAGGTCGTTCCAAACCCAATGGTATAATGTGGATAACTGTCCCGAGTTCCTATCGTTGTAACGTATTTGTGTTTTTCCTGTGTAGTTCCCTAGCAGATTGATGCGTGTAATTATAATTTTCAGCGACTCTAGGTGTTCCTGTTGCCCCTTTTATTTCATGATGTGTAATTAAATGACTTTGAGAAAAAGAGACGTTTATTCAGTTGAAAATTTACGCCGAGTGATTAGTTCTGTTATGACAGAGACATATAATTAAAGAAATCGGCAACATTACGAATTCTCGGGAAATCATCTGTTTACAATGTATGTAGAGTGTACCAGATATTCCTCCAATCAAGGAACACCCCATATCTGCATGGGTAAAAATCCATGTACACTTCCTATAGAAATTACTGGAGATTAGTCAAATCAAGAGGTCCGTGCCTAAACCATGAACCTAGAACATAGTCTATTGGAACACTTAACAGCTCGTTTCTATCTTGATATCATTTTGTATGTTTGTTGACCAAAATCGAACACTGGAGGCTATTGCACACACTTCACATATCATATATCTTTATTGAGTCAAAAAGCTAAGAGCCGGTAGCTTTTTAGAAAAGCTAAACTTGTGCTCATTATTATTGCTCATTATGGTTATGTAATATCGGATATCTTCCGGAATGGAACAGAATTCGGTAAGTAAGAAAGTCATGTAAAGCGGGTGGTATATAGTGACCATGGTGTCCGTCTGTCCGCCATAGAGGTACACACTTTGTGAAAATAAATCCTTGCAGACTCCTGAATGAAATGCGAGGAAATTTTCCCAGAATCTTCAATGCATAATGCCATTGATAATTAGCTTTTTTTTAATTTGGAATCTAATGATTTTGGGGCTTCCCATCGTAAAACATGCACTTGCCTTATTGTTGAATGGGGTACTTATTTTTAATGTAGCTAGTTCTGTGTTTGCCTTTTTATTTCTCATAGAACTCGTTCGTTCTGTGGTTTTTATTTTTTAGCTGGAAGTGTCTGTGCCTTTTAGTTTACATGAAGTTCGTTCTGTCTATGCCTTTTTAGCTAGATCTGCCTTGGCGCTTTATTTTTATAGAGTATGAAGTTGGTTCTGTCTCTGATTTTTATTTTCTAATGGAGCTTGTTCTGTGTTTTTTCATTTGTTGATTTTTTTTTACTTGTATGGTCATGTAAAACGATTTTGATTTGCCACCTGCTGCTGTCGGCCGGATATGTTATGTGATTGACCATTGTTGCAGTAGGTGTACTATAATTTATCTTTTTCGTCCAATAATTTACCCTACTGCATCCGATGTAATTTTATCTTGTTTTCCCATTGGTTTTACCCTTGCTGCTGTAGGTGTGCTACACTTTTATATTCTTCCAATGACTTGACCCCCTACTACTGTCAGTGTTCTGCACTTTATTTGTCAAATGGTTTAACCCCCTACTGCTGTCGTTGTGCTACACTTTTTTTTGTCAAATGGTTTGACTTCTGCTCCTGTCGGTGTGTTGCACGACCTATATTCGTCCAATGATTTGATCTCTGTTGCTACAATTTGTCTAACTCGTCCAATAATTTGACGGTACTCCTTCGGATTTACTTCACTTTATCTTGTTTGTCAAGTGATTTGATCCCCACTACTGTCGGTGAGCTACATTAAATTTTTAGATGGTTTTGGGCCTGCTTTTGAATTCTGTTGACAATTCTGTTCGGTAATTTTGTTTTTCCCCCATTTTATTTCTTTTTTACATTAAATGCATTTTTGTGTTCTCAGTTACGTTATGGACTATCCCAGAGGGTACTCTCAATTATCCTGTACCTAGGCTGGTCCCCGGAAAAAAATTATCCCCCAAAAATAGTGATTTTTTTTTCAAACTACCCCAAAAAATAGTTCTTTTTCAAATCACCCCAAAGTTAGTTGCTTTAATAAGTGACCCCAAAAATATCTAATACAGAAAAACTAAATAATAACTATTGCATTTTTACATAAAAGTGAGAACTGAAATTACATTAGCACAATTTCATAGTTTCCGGTTAAACATCTTATGAAATTAGTTACTAGATCAATGTAATCAGTGTAATGCTGACAATTCCATCAACAGTATATTGCTGCGGTCAAGCAAGTGGCAAAAGTTTCAGTTTACCGACATTAAGATTTACACCCCAAGCTGTCTACCTTTCATTGACTCGCCGTCGTGCAAAGACAACATTGTATACATTTGTCAGGTTTTTAAGTCTGATATATCTACAATGTAGATATTTGACATCGATGAATCTTACACATTGTGTAAGGTTGGGGTTTTAATCTTGACTTCATTACAATTAAAGTTTTGCCACTTCCTTGACCGCAGCAATATTTCTAAATTTTCTATGCAAACAACCCCCCCAAATGTAACAAATTTCCCTACCCCCAGAAAAACCATCTCATAATCATTTATACCCCCAAAAAAGTTAAGAATTTTTCTAAATCCAAAAAATAGCTAAAAATTACTTAAACCCCCAAAATAGCGAAATTCAGAAATTTCAGAGCCTAGGTATAGAAAAAAAATTAGAGTACCCCTTTCCCCCT
>MJUU01034058.1:38887-51083 GCA_002080025.1 Modiolus philippinarum | reverse complement strand
ACAATGCTATGGTATGAATATGAGTCTATGTGATCCAAAACGCTATGGTAAAAACAACGGCAGTATAATACCGAGGTATTTACAAAAATTGAAGTCCAAACACATGCCAAACGAGAACACAGAAGACAATGACGTTAGACTCATAGTGTGAACTCCCATGAAACTTAGAGTGACATCGGGTGCTCCAAATATTTGTGATAATGCAACTATTAACTAGATTTGTTCTACAAAAATTAGATCTAGTGTTGATGTTGGTATAACTGTGAATATTTGAATCATTGTAGTTCACAACGCTAGCACATATGTATGATTTATGCGTTTGACAACTATGAGTATGAGTCTATGTGGTACACAAAGCAATGGTATAAGTCTTTATGGTATAAAGATATATGTATTAATTAACACTGGATTGAAACACACTGTTGAAATTAGAGGCCAAATGAACATAAATCTGGCTAAATTTCAATAATCACTTTCCAAAAGTAAAAATTTAGATTTTTAACAGTGAAGTTCCAAATAGGTGAAAACTTTCGCTCCAAATTTGTTATCTATGTATCTTTCATTTGCTAGATGGGTTTTGATGGGCTCCGAGGTAAACCTACTAAAGGGTTTTTTTCTTTCTTCGAAAATGATCCCCATATGAAGTGTTTGTAATTTAGGCAATGCATCAATCAAAATACAAATTAAGATAAAAAATGAATTTCGTTCTAAAATTTTCAAATTTGCTTAATAAGAACTTTTTATTATTCATTTTAAAACAAGAAAATGTCACAGTGAATGGAGAGTTATCTAACCTGATTCTTCACTGATATGCAAATGGTATGAGTTTGAATGATTGATTGAATATTGTTTTACGTCTACTGAGCAATATTTCAGCTATATCAAGACGAGAACAAGTTTGTTAATAAATAATCACTTTGGGGTAAGGAAAGGGTCATGGGACGGGAAATTGTGACTGCCACTGGAAAAGTTGGGTGCAATAGAGGAGCGGGGATTTAGCCTTGTAGCCGATCACCTACAGACCACTCAAAAAGAGCTTGCTACAAGGGTTCTTCAACGTGCAGCAAGCATGGCATTTCTTCCAACATGTGGACCTGAGTTTACATCCCATCCGAAAGATGGGTTGTGTATTTATAAATCCCGAACAACCACGGAATGGGTCCTATTTCTATATCCCGGGGTTCCCTCGGGGTCAGCACCGTTTAGGAGGGGTCATACCCCGCAAGCCAGAGATACTAGGTCCTATTTCTACACCCCGGGGTTCCCTCGGGGGTTTATGAGTTTGAACCTTTGCAGTACACACTATTATGGTATGGGTGTGAATCTATGTGGTATACAATGCTTTGATGTGATAATAAATCCGTGTCTTACAATGCTACAGTATGACTGAATCTGTAAATTCAACGATGCTATCGCATGACTGGGTAATATACAAAAGTTATGGTGTGAATATGAAAATATACTGTCCTCACTTTCCAAGTCGAAAATGCTACCTTAGTAACCAACCACATGGTTTATCAATTTAGCCCATTTGTTTTGCTTTTAGAAACTCTAAAGCTCTTTTGGTTTTGGCACTTTACAATACTAAATTACGCCATAACGTCGAAACAAAGATTTGTTATTTCTTGCAACAATTCTAAGCAACGAAACAGGGCACGGCGTTTGTACCAACGGATAGCCAACCAATCAGAGGCCACCATTCAGATGAAATCTATGTGGTGCAAATTGATCAGTTTCTTGCTGTAGGCACACAAGACGCAAATTCTGAATGGAATATCCAATGCAAACAAAAGCACATGCCAAACATGCATTTGGAAACAAAAGTGTTTATTACAACTAAAGTCAGATTTGGTTTGATTCAGTTCTGCAGAGATTTTTCTGGTGATGGGAGTTTATGTGTTAATCAACCATTTTGTCAAATTCTTTTGCATCACTTCAGGTTGTTGAAAAATATGAGTATCAGTTAATTTTTTATACGACTAATAACTAAGACCGGCTAATCAACATCAGATTTACTCAGTTGTATAATTGCACGATCTAGATCCGTTTTCCTACTGATAGTTGGGTGACAGAGACGCCACGTTACTTTTTGTATGTAGGACAACTTTTAGATTTTATATTTTTGCTGTCATTGTAAGTTCACGGGGTCACTGTTTCTTAATTAATTCCTTGTTTTTAAAGGTCTACCCTAAAGTGGCTCTTCGGATATCTATTGAAAAAATAGTAACAATCTCTAATGTGCAGGTAAAAAGCTATTTACGAGAATGCGAAATAAACATTTATATTTAATTGTGGACAACTTCTAATTTTAACAAATATTCATATATAAAATGTATATACGTTACAAAAAACATGAATGAAATCATTTCAGAAATGTTCTTAGTCAACAAATAAAACATTTAGTAAATTATTGAAGTGTACAAGGCGAGATAACTCTGTTCTATTTGTCGTCACATGAAAATAATGACATTACTTAGGTACATCAACAAAAAAATTGAAAGTTCGCATTCAACGAATATAACAGTGCAAAAAGATGTTATCTGCTTACATAAAAAGAAATTTAACTTTTAATCTTGAAAAAAATTAGTTTAAGGATTAATTAACTTAATTGAAAAATTACAATTTGTGCACTTCCGGTATTGGTTTTCTTCTCATTTACCAGTTCTATTAAGAGCTAAAGAAAAACTGGTTCCAAATTATTTGGAGTTACGGCGCTTTGGCCACTTATGAAGATAAACTACGACAAAAATTCAAGAAAACTGCAAAAACAAGTAAAAGTTAAAATTGCCGTGCACCTACGTGCATTCACGAATCTATTTGAAACTTTGCAGTTGAAAATTTAAATACAACACTTAACGTGCGTTTTCATGCACCATATCAACATTATGTATTTGTGCAATGCAAATTAATAAATTATCAAACTTTGCTTACAAAAGTCTTCGTTGGAGTACCTACATTACTGGGTCTTTACATTTAGAATTTTGTAAATATATATTGAAAGTTAAACCCATGTCAGGCCGAGAAGGGTTGGTTTTTGGGAACGAATGATAAGTGGTAAAAAAAAAGAAAATTTCTAGCTCTTTGTAGGATATAGGTGATGTGTATCATCTAAATGGTTGTCATGTATAAGAAATCATTTGCTTGAAGTGGTTATTATCAATGTTGGAATGATCAAACTGTATTAGCTAATTTTAATCTGTCAAAAAATGTAAATAAGTTTTTTTCATAATGTTGAAGAGTGGAAAACACAACTTATACTCTTGGTAATAATATGGAATATTCGTATTTTCTGAGTCAAAATTTGAAGTTTGAAAGCATTATGCACAAAATTGTGTCTATGAAAGTATAATATTTTACTTAAAACATTGTTTTCTAAATGTGAAGTACAAAAGTCTCTGATTCTACGAATCTCTTAGACCACTCCTTCGACCCGTTCTGAAAACTGCTTTCTGTGAAAATGTTACATTTTTTTAAATAAAATGTTGGCTGTACAAATATTTCCCAAAATTGTAATTTTCGAAGCCCATCGTGTACAAGAATCATTTAAGTGATGCTTTTAGCGATTTTTAAAGGATAATTTTATTTTCTGAAAACAAACAGCCCTTAAATATCTCATGCATTCTCATCAAAAAATATTCCATATTTATGACCAAAAGTATATTTAATTCACCTAAGTGTATAAACTATAGAATTTATAAGACTGAATTTGGATTTGAGAACTAACTCTCTGTTCATCTACCAAATTTATTATATAGTTTTATCAAGTTTAGATGTGGAAGTCATAAATTGCCAATTGAGGCTGATAGATTTTTAGTATAGATAAATTTGAACGAATTCGGGATTTGTGTAATAAGGAAGAAAAGGGGGATGAGTTTCAATATATGTTAAACAGTACTTTTTTCTGCTCTGAAAGATATAAATTTTTACCAGTCATATGTATAATAACTGACAAAAAATAGAAAAAAAATAAGGGAAACGGGGAATGTGTCAAAGTTAGTTTTCTGAGATAATGAATAGTCTAGATAAATGTGTATTCAATGGCTTGGTAAGATTTAGTAAAATTGTAGTTATATCTTTATTTAATAACTAGTTAATTGCAATATTCCACGTCCATCTGCATATACTAATTCTTATATGTATATATTACATATGACAAAGTATCCTATCAATTTCATTTGCTGAAACAGTCACGTGATTTCAAAAATATTTAGCGTATTTTCAGCTTTGTTTCTATTTATATGTATATTGACGCCATGTTTCTATTTTTAAATATATTGACGCTATGTTTCTATTTATAGTTTTGTTGACGCTATATAACTTAATTTATTTCCAGTTTGGCTTTCAAGTCTTATTTTTTCGCCGCGACAGATCTTATAATAGTAATAATAAAAAGTAGGGTCTTTACACATATTAAGAGCACGGAGATATTACACAGCCGAAATCGATACAAATCGATTTAAAAGTTGTCACACGGTATTTTTAGGCGCTGCACATATATAGGAAAACAAAAAAGTTTTCTGGTTTCTTTTATTGAAAATAACAGATGTGTTTGCATATATTATCCTTTGCACACATGCAACAAACTCACTCTTGTCGGTGTGCAGATTGATTTCATTTTCGCCTTCACACAGAGCTTCTACTTGGAAAGAAATTCAGACGTGTTGACAAAATCTTACTAGACAAAAATACAATGAGATACAACGAAAACTACATATGTAATATAACAATAATGGACCTTTTACTCTGTCAATATGTTATATATGGACCTGTTAGGGATATATTGACCCCGGACTACGTCCTCGGTCAATATAAACCTTACAGGTCCATATATAACATATTGACCTCGTAAAAAGTCCATAATTGATAAATATGTTTGTTCCATATTTTACATGTGTAATATTGTATTATTATACCTCATGTGGGGCCTTTAGTGAAATAAAAAGTTTCTAAAAGTTTCAAACATTTCAACGACATGCACTTATATTTGTTGTCACGTTTAAAATGGCATTTCCAAATCAATTCAGATAATTTAATCGGGTTAATATGAAATAGAAAGGAAATGGGGTAAATGTCAAGGAGACAACATCCAATATCCAGGTTAAAACGACCAAAAACAAAACATCTAGGGGTCACCTAAGTCTTAATTTAAGTTTCATTGGTCTTACAAAGTTTTATGTCAGTAGATATTTCTAGGAGATATGGCTACAAATCAATAACAGAAGTATGATTTATTCTGTCAAGTTTGCAAGGGTAAAATTTCCTCTAAACATTTTTTACGAATGACAGAAATTTACATGTCTGTATAATTGAAAGGGATCGCAAACATTAAAAATGGCATACCTTTAACTTATATTTGTTGACAACCTAGCAACCATGAATAATATAGAGCCTGGATGTAGCGTTACTCGATAATTAGCAATGAATTCCGCTCAAAACGGTGAAAGGGACCGTCTTGAACTTATTATGAGATATGAGCAAAGTTCATTGTTGAAAGTCTTGTGGTGACTTTAAGAAGATGAACAACAATAAAGCATTGTTCTATTTCTTTTACCATGTATTTGTAGAAACATTGTCTCATGTAAATTCAGTGCTTTTTTTATTGGAGTTCGTCTTTCCTGCAGTGTGAAGTGCATAACAAGATTCCATGCCAGAGATGTTTGCTCAATTTAAATTTTAGTTTTAGTTGCTCGGGACCACATATGGTTAGTGTAGATTTTTTTCAACCAAAATCTATGTTGTTATACACATTTCAGTTATGGTGTACTTGTGCTTGAGAGAATTTATCATATCATACTTTCGAATCTTGGCATTTTTATTTTTGTACTATCAAAATATCATACTGACCACCTATTTATTGTGCCCACACCTCATGATTTCATTATGCCAAGTTTTCTTACTTTTGACTGGATGGGTGCCCTGTGACTGTTTAAGTGATGTGATTGTCTTCGGTTAGTCTTTTTGTCAGCCAACGAATGACAGCGATTGTAAGGACTCTTTGCCAGTTAACTTATGTTTGTGAACAACCCCGCACTCATGGTGACTTTAAGATGAACAACAATAAAAGCGTTGTTCCATTGCTTGTTTTACCATGTATATGTAGAGTCTTTGTTTCATGTACATTTACTCCATATCCTTTCATTTCTTACTTGTGCGCCTCTCCTAAAACCGGAAAAAATACAAATTGTTATGTTAAAATTTAGAAATAGATTATTGCAAGCGGGCTCTATGCGAATTACAACATGGGCAGACCTTATATTTGTCAATATTTTATACCGAGCGATAGCGAGGTATAAAATGAAGACAAATATAAGGTCTGCCCATGTTCTGATTCGCATAGAGCCCAATTGCAATAATCTATTTCGATTCTAATATGTTTAACAAGCGTTTTGAACATTCGAAGCGGCTCTTAGAGGGCAATATTGGGTTTGACACTAGAATTAAAATATGTCGGAAAACTGCATACAAACACACATAAATGGACATAAAAAAATCTATATTCGTTATTTTATTAATACAAGTTGCTCATTATCTTATGAATTAATACAAATGATCTATTGTAAAAGTATAGAATACGGATATTTTAAAAATCGAAGCGGGTATAAATGTGAGCTGGTTGTATTTCTGATTTATGTGACTGCTAAAGTTATGTTATATTTGAAGCCAAAAAGAAAAGAAAAGGAATAAAACTCATATTAATAATTTTAGTAACGTTAAAAATTAAAATTTGTATATCTAAATTGTAAAACTTGATATGCAACATACATAAGATTTCATAACAACAACACACTCGTTGCTAGGTTACGGTTATGTCAATTTCAGTTTCGAGTCTTAAATTTAGTAAATGTTGTAAATTTCTATCATTTGTCATTATTTGATGCAGCTTTTGCGTGATTCATTATTTAAAAATGTCCTTTTGTAAAAAATATACGCATGTGCTAAAAATATTGTAGGAATTAGAACATAGCTTTGTTTCCAAAGCCAAAGAAGAGAGTCATATTAGAATCGGTGTTTTTGGCCAAACAAGTGTCTAGAAATTTGCGATTTCTTTTTTGTCGTCCCTGTATCTGCCTTGTCAAGGAAGGCATATTCATTTATAATAATATTGTAAAACGGTCCTATTTTCATAAAAATTTCAGTCTAAATTCATATTATAGTTCATACAATGCTCTTACCTATTGCAATATTTGTCTTGCAGTAATCCGGGGATTCTTCGAGATAAACAAGGTCTCTTCGAGTTGGCCTTTTGTGGTTCGTATCGTGGTTTATTAATCCAGAACCATCTTGGTTTATCATAACTTGAGTTGCTCCATTGTATTTGAGTCTGAGGTACTCTCCAACTCGCCTGAAAGACTGCATAGCGAGCCAACAAGTCCGTATAGTACATGCACCACTAACGCCATGACACTTACATGTTAATTTCATAAATTTCTTGACGGCCTAAAATTGAAAGAAAAGACTTTCATTGACAACCAGTAAACATGAAATCATGAAATTCAATGTAGGTCAATTTTCGGAATATTTGAACTTTTTGTGTAAATGTGTTGTAAAGTACACCAAGAATCAAAAATATCATGTGTTATTTGAAAAGTGCAATGTTTGAACATTCTCAACAGAGAATGGGATTTAGTTCTTGAGTGTCCTTCTGAAATACAAATGCTTGCGAACCGACGTGACGTAAAATGGCTAATATGGTCGTTTAATACCTGTACGTTGGGTAACAACAATTCATCATCTTGTAATGGAAATAGCCAGTGAACGGAACAAAATTCATGCCTAAATGGCCATAGTCCTTTGGGTTTTAATTTGTATGTCATTGATTTAGGTTATCAGCAATGATCATTTTAATAAATAAAGCATTCTTCCGATCGCCCAAAGCATCTGCATCCAAATATCTGGTTACAGTATCTCAAATCCTACGTCGTTTTCTTTTTTTTTTTTTTATGTCGCCCCAGAAAACGTCAGAGTTACATGTTGTAATTCTACATTTCTTCGGATTATTTTTTTTTCCTTCTTCTTCTTCCAATAATTCTTGTCCGAACGATTATTTTGAAATGGCCGGCTGAAATGCAAAGTTGAAGCACCTTCTGAGGTTGTATGCTGTGTGTTTAAATTTTTCAAATTGGCCACTGTTTTCAAGATATGCACCAAAATACGTTCAAATTTCTACGTTCTCCGATCTTAACGAAATTGATATCTAGGTAGATTTTGGGGATACGAATGAGATTGAATCATAAACTTACAGTTTTTTATTGATTATTTGCAGTCTAAATGTTTAGACCTAAAAGAGGTATTGCCACTTTTCGCTGAAGCTTTACAGAAATTTAAGTGATGTTTGCTCTCAATTTCAAATCCAAGTATTCACTTCCAAAATAATGAATCAAAATGAATAACTTTGGTGATGTATTGTCATTTGTACTCGGTTTAACACTACCGCTGGCTTTTGCTAGTGCCGGCACCAAATCCGGCTGTCCCGACTTCCTATCGTTGATTATGTTCGTCTTTTGTCTTATTGTGTTTTTCATGTGTTTTTCCCTGGCAGATTGTAGCAAGTTATAGTAATTTGCAGCCATTATTGATGTTTCCTGTTATCCCCTTTTTTCATCAGTGAATTCATACCATTGAGTAATTCTGTTAATATTATATTGAAAACTTGGAGAGAAAAAAAATATATAGTTTACCGTTATGTTTATTGAACTTGCGGCCCATGCAATAATTTCAGTCAATAATTAGTTGGTAATTATGTAACGTAACAATCATGTATGCTGTCGTTTATATTTATTTTGAAGATATATATATATTCTACAAGGCGAAGAAGTTGGTTAGGGGACGACCATTTGATCCTGAGGGGGTGGGGCTTGCAAATTTGGAAAGGTTAGATTATTTATATACAAAATCTGCCAGCCCCCCCCCCAATCGAGTTTTAAATGTTTAAAATATATTTAATCAACGAGAAGTGTGGAACTTCAAAATTAACGTGTTTAATTGATTAAATCTGTTTCCTCTGTAGTGACTAAATGTAAATCATTCTCATCAGATTTGGCGGGAATCTCCAACCCATGAAAAGAATAATGTTTCAATACGAGTCAGAAAAGAAATGAAAGAAAAATTATCTATGTATACTCATATATAACTATTATCTAAATTTATTTAAATTCTAAAACCTACGGCGTAGCTCCCTCCTTGGTAGTTTTGTCCGTTCTATACTTCGGTATTTTGTTATCTATATTTGATATGATTATTCGGATTTCGTTTGAATAATGCAATTTAAACATTGTTTTTTCTTAAATTGTGGATTTCCTTTGTTTGGATTCTATTGCTGCTAATGAGGACTTAATTTCTGAAAGGGCCATACAGCTCATTTGAAATGATTGCAGTTGTTATTAACATATGTGTTATTGTCTCATGTTCATTTACTCCACATCCTTTCGTAAAATATTTTATAACAGGCTCATGTGATATCTTAATTAATCGATATTTACCCGTCTGCCAGCTCTGTTGTTGTGTAAATTCATCAAGGCTCTAGAATCTCTTATTCTTTTTTCTTTGGCGTCAATAAACATTCTTGAAAACTGGCTCCCCCATCGCACATTATCACTGCATCCTCCCCATTCGAACCACCCCCTCCTATCTCTACCACGACCTGATTTGGAGGGATCACATCCACACTGAATAAGGTCACCTCTGCTACAAGCTCTTGTAACAGCATGGACAACGCCGGCTGACGAAATAGCATAAACAAATGCAGCTTCCCTGCTTCCTACTTAACAACAAAAAATAATAAGACTTAATTTTATGTAAATACATATTTGTAAATGCATATACTCTAAATATATATATATACATATACTTTACATAAAATTCAGTTATGGTGCAGTTGTTCTTGAGAGAATTTCTCATTATGGAGGCACTATCAAACTTTCAAATTTTGGCATTTTTATTTTTTGTCATTTCAGTTTGCATTCTGACCACCTGTTTATTGAGGAAAGCTTTCGTGGTGACTTGAATTCTTCCTGGTGAAATCAAAATGAGGAACAACGAAAGAAGCGTTGTTCCTTTACTTGGATGTCTCATTCCCATTTACCATAGCCCATCATTGTTAATTGCTACTAACTAGATTAAAAAAAATGATTGAACTATTTCAAAAATGAATATCTTTTCAGTGCAGATTTAAAAACATCAAATATGTTGAACTTATCAGTGACTGTAAAATAATAAATGTTTGTAATGCAGGAGAAAACTGGTAGGATTGTAAAATTTCAGGTAAAACAGAATCTTATAGAATTAGATGCACTTAAGGTAGTAGACCTAGGTTAAGGGAGATAACTCTTTAAATCAGTAAGACGTTTGAAATAGTTAGTTTCATCAATGCTTTTTAAGCATTGACGTGAAAAAGAATAAAAAATCATCTATGTTACTCAGAGGCTTAGAATCGGTTTATGAAAATGATTTCAACAAACTCACCTGTGATTTTTAAGAGTTATGTCCCTTAACCTAGGTCTACTACCTTAATTTAATTATTTTTTCAAAATTTCAGATATAATATAAAGTAATATTTCATTTTTATTGTAGTTCGTCAAGTTTTGTGTTAATATAGAGTGCTATGTATTGTTTATCATACGGTCTGCTATTTTCTCCTAGTTTTTCTATCGCAAAAACATAAGTTGCAAGACTAAGCAAAGCTCATTTTTGAAGGCCTCGTTCTGAATTCAAGATGGAGAACAACATTAAAAAATGGATTTGTAGAGACTTTATCTCATGTGCATTTACTCCATATCCTATCATTGTTTATTTAGCTAATCTTACGAAAGGAATGTTGCAAAAGCTTTCGCAATAAAAACGAGAATGAGGAGTTATGGTTTGGAGCATGAATGTGGAAAATTCAAAACTTTGAACTGAAAATGTATGCGCTACCGTCATTGTGATCTGGTATCGGTCTCCGAAGTGTAAAAGTCTGCACAATATCACCAGAGTCTAGATAGCCCACAAATCAATACTTTAGTAAAGACTGATGAGTTTATCAAACAGACCCAAAAGATAGGTCTTATGACAAATTGATACTGTAGTACAATTACTAGAGATTGAAAATAGATCAGATTCCGACGCCATAAAATTAGAAAATCTAAGTAAGTCTAACAATATTCTAAATTGCAATATGGCAAAGCTGAGAAAAATTTTCAGAGTTTAAATTTTTATAAGGTTGTGGTTTCTTGGTCTGATATCATTTGATTGACATTTGTTACAAAGCACACTTGAATCATCATCTTGAAACACGAACAATATAGAAGAACTAAAGAAGGTGGTATAATGAAACGAGAAATGACCGAAACACAGAAAAATCTTTGTAAATATAGAAAACAGAAACGAAATAACACAAACATCGGAAATCTGACGACATATGCGAAAAAAAAGAATAGAAATGACCAAACATGGAAGATGTAATGCCATTGAGAAGACAAGAGAGACATAACCGAATATTGAATATTTGAGGCAATATAAGAGACAGGAAAAACATTTGCAAACATGGAAAATCTGGGGAAACATGAGAATACAACAACATAACCCAAACATAAACAATGTGAAAAATATGAGAAACGGATGAAATTTAAAATAGAAAATCTAGAGAAATTTAAGAAGACTGGAAAAAATAACCAAACACGAAAAATCTGAGGTGACATTAGAATAACCAAAACATGAGCAAAATATGAACTAGAGGCTCAGACACTGAGCCTGAATCGCTCACCTGACAAAATGCTGAAGCAGGGTTTTCCATGTTCTGCATGGTGGCCTTGTTTTTTATGTGAATTTCCCATAGAGCGAAAATAAACTATGTTCTGTGCTGGCAGCCATGTTTTTAATTGGATCCGAACGAAATGAGCAATCTTTGTTAAGGACCTTCAGTTCATCACTCCTGTAAAGTTTGGTTGAATTTGCTTCAGCGGTTTCAGAGCAGAAGAAGAAATTGTGAATTTTCCCATAGGGTCCAATGTTAAATCTAAATTCCGCGCTGGCCGCCATGTTTTTAATCAGATTGGAACGATATGAGCAATCTTCGTAAAGGACCTTCCATACATCATTCCTGTAAAGTTTGGTTGAATTTGCTTTGGTGGTTTCAGAGGAGAAGATGAAAATGTGAATTTCCCATAGGGCCAATGTTAAACTATCTTCCGGGCTGGCGGCCATTTTTTTAATCGGATCC
>MJUU01034058.1:11218-38097 GCA_002080025.1 Modiolus philippinarum | reverse complement strand
TCCAATGTTAAACCTAAGTTCCGCGCTGGCGGCCATGTTTTTTATCGGATCGGAATGAAATGAGCAATCTTTGTAAAGGACCTTTAGTACATCATTCCTGTATAGTTTGGTTGAATTTGCTTCAGTGGTTTCAGAGGAGAAGATGATTATGTAAAAGTTAACAGACGACGGACAGACGGACGACGGACGACGGACGCCAAGTGATGGCAAAAGCTCACACTGACCCTTCGGGTCAGGTGAGCTAAAAAACAGAAGAGAAAATGTTTTAACCTAGGATATCTAGGGAATATGAGAAGACCGAAAAAACACTACCAAACTTGAAAAATCGGAAGAAACGTAGAATACAGAAGAGAAATTACCAAACATGGAAATTTGAGGGATAAAAAATGGGAATATAGAAGAGAAATTCCCAAACATGAAAAATCTTAGGAAATATGAGGACAAAAAGAAGACTTTCCAAGGAATTGAAATTATCCAGAATTAACACGACATGGAAATGTTAGAAAATATGAGAAGACTAAAGAGAAACATCAAAACAAAGAAAATCTGAGGGAATATTAAGAGACAGAAGAAAAATAACCCTACGACGAAAGTATTAGGAAATATAAGAAGACTGAAGAGAAATAACCAAAAATAAATTTGAGGAACTTTGGGGGGACAAAGGAGAAAAAAACATGAATTCTGACAAAAATATGAGAACACAAGGGGCAAAATTACATATAGAAAGGAGTGCCAGAGAAATAACAAAACATAAAAAAATACATCGACAAACGAAAATCAAAAAAACATGGCAATTCATATCTGAAGAAATATGAGAATGCAAAAATGGGAAATAACCTGAAAAGAAGATTCTAAAGACACAAAAGAAATAACCCTCATAAAAATTTGAAAACAAAAAAGATAAATACAAATATATGGAAAATCTAAGGAAACATGAGCATACACGAAGAAATAACAAAACAAGCAGAATCTTTAGTAGTAACTAGAAAAACTGTGATCAATACTCACAAAGTATATACCCCCTCCCCCCACAAGAGATCAAATCAAAATTTTAAATAAGTGGTGCACATGACAATGTGTACTGAACAATCTGTGAAAGTGTCATTGAATTTCATCAAGTTGTCGCCACAAAGTATATGTACCCCTATGGCGGATGGAAAAAACGAAAGGGCGGACGAACGAACGAACTAACAGACACCGTGATCACTATATACCGCCCGCTAAAGCGGGGTATTATAAAAAAAACATTGAAAATGCAACAAAATATCAAAAGACAAAAAAAGAAATAACCAAGCACGAAGAAATATAAAAATGCAAAAGACAAATAACCAGATTTGTAATAAATTTAATAAATAAAAAAATGTAGATTCAGCATTCTCATCCCAGCACTATGCATGGAGAATCTAAGGAATATAAGAAAAACAGAGGAGAAATAACATTGAACATCTAGGATATAGGATAACAAAAGCGAATTAAGCAAACATGGATTAACGATGGGATAATACAATTTCTCTAATTTCTAGCAAATTTAACCAACGCCTGACCGGTGTGATAAAAATATTTCTCGTATCTATAGTGGGGGAACAACTCGTGTGAAATTTGCACTCGCCAAAGCCAATGAACATGAAAAATCTGAAAAAATATTATGACGTCTTTGATAATCTGATGAAATAGGAGAAGAAAAAAAACAAATATGGAAGGTATAACCAGGAAAATTTTGATTCAAATTGATAATGCAACAGAAAAATACTCAAACATTGGAAACTTTAAAGACAAAAGAAAAACAAACAAATATGGAAATCTTAGAAAATATGAAAGAGAAACCCCAAGCAAGCAAAATCAAAAGAAATATAAGAAAACAGAAGAGGTATAATCTAGGGAAATATAAAAATACAGAAGAGAAATAACCAAATATGAAAAATTTTAGAAAATCATAGAGATCAGCAAAACATTTCAAAAGATAAGATCAACAGAGTAATAGAGATAAAAAAAAAATAAAATAGCAGAGATTTTACATTTGATCAAACAGATTAGTATCAGCAGTCAAACTGATCATAGAAATCAATCGAGCATTGCAAGAGATCAAATAGTCTGCAGAACATAACAGATCAAAAGGGTCAAGTACAACAGTTTTCAAGAGTTTAAATAACTCAAAAACGTTTTACAAGAGATCAAACATATCAATGCTGCATTACCAGAGATTAAACAGATCAATGTATGCAATACAAACAGATAAAAAGAGTTCAATATAATCATCTAAATATTCCTTTCATCATTTTTGTTTTGGTATTCGTTTGCCGATAAATGTTAAATGAAGAGATAAAAAATAAGAATAACAAGAAAGAGATGATCAAATCAGTATACGCATTTCAAGAATGAGGGGCAAACTGATAAGCATTAGCATTACAAGAAAGAGAGCAAACAGATCAGCATATGCATTACACGAAAGAGATCAAATAGATCAGTGTAAGCATTACCAGAAAGATATCAAACGAACCAGTGTTAGAATGACAAGAAACGTATCAAATATATCAATGTAAACATTAAAAGAAAGAGATCAAGCTGATCAATACAAGCATTACAAGGGAGAGATCAAACAGATTCAGAAAAAGATCAAACAAATCAGTGCTAAGTATTGCAAAAAAGGTAACAAACTGATCAATGTTAGCATAACGATAGATAGATCAAACAGATCAGCATATCTTATCATATTCATTACAAGAAAGATATCACATAGATCAGTGTAGGCATTATAACAAAGAGATTAAAGAGATCAACATGTGCATAACAAGAAACAGATCAAACAGTTCAACATAAGCATTACAAGAAAGAGATTTACAGATCAGCATAAGCATTACATGGATGAGATCAAATAGATCAGTGTATGTATTACAAGAAAAAGATTTAACAGATAAGTGTTACAGCATTACATCAAAGTGGTCAAACAGATTAGCAAAAACATTACGAGAAAGTGGTCAAACAGATTAGCAAAAGCATTACAAGAAAGTGGTCAAACAGATAATAAGAACGTGGTCAAAAAGATTAGCAAAAGCATTACAAGAAAGTGGTCAAACAGATTAGCAAAAGCATTACAAGAAAGTGGTCAAACAGATAAGCAAAAGCATTACAAGAAAGTGGTCAAACAGATTAGCAAAAGCGTAACAAGAAAGTGGTTTAAGATTACAAGAAAGTGGTCAAACAGATTCGAAAAGCATTACAAGAAAGTGGTCAAACAGATTAGCAAAGGCATTACAAGAAAGTGGTCAAACAGATTAGCAAAGGCATTACAAGAAAGTGGTCAAACAGATTACCAAAAGCATTGCAAGAAAGTGGTCAAACAGATTACAAGAAAGTGGTCAAACAGACCAGCAAAAGCATTACAAGAGAGGGATAAAACGGATCAATGCAAGCATTACAATGGATAAATTAAACAGATCAGCATAAACACGAAAGATTTTGAATTAATTGCAATAAAGTATAAAAATCTAACCTTCATTTTCATGGAGAATACAGAGAATAAAATTTGTAATTTGAAACTCTTCTTCATTTTTAAGTCCAAATGCTACATAGGCAAAAGAAGTCATTATGGTACATTCATATGGTATTGAAAGAGATTAAACAGTTCAGTGTAGTCGGCTGCTTGGCACATCAGTCCAAACAAATTGATTGAGTGACTGATTAATTGATTGATTGATTGATTGATTGATTGGTATTTAACGGCAACTTCGGGAATAGTTCAGCTACAGCATTGTGTGAAATAAAACATGCGAAATGTCATAATCTTTAAATCAAATGACCAGATGTCATATTACTGTATTCAGATCAGATTTGGCTGGAGATTCCACGTGTCTTATGCTCTCACTTGAGCTAACCAAAATTGCGAGAAATCAAAGACTGTACAATAATTGCACATCAATAAACATAATAAACATTATTGCTACAAAAATAATAGATAGCTGTTAACCGTGGATTGTTTGGCAGACTTTCCGCAGAAATAGACCTAATATATGTGTATAATCTTTAGAAATCCGAGTGATCAATAGCTGGCATGCAGAAATATAGAACACATATCAATCCGTACAAGAGGTCAATATGTCCTATAGCAATTCTCCAGACATCAGTTGGAAATCAGAAATGTTGATTTCGTCTTCCTTTATAAAGTTCAAGGCCATGTAGTATAAAGTGCAATTTTCAAGGTTACGGATGCAAATAACATGCAATGATTTAGGGTCACTTTTTCGTCGTCTTGGTTTATTTGTTATAATTTTCAGATAAAGAAACATTTACTTGTGGGAGTTCTAACGAATTAATAAACAATTGAATCAAGTTCATCTGGTATGTCGACGAAATTCCAAGTTTGAATACAAAAATTTACTAAAAACAAATTATTGCGACTGTTCATTTTGTCTCTGTTTATTTAAGGTGAGTTTAGTCCGAATAAATCATATTTTCATACTTTGGTTCGGCCGTTGGCTATTAAACAATCGTGTATTTTCCCACTAAATCGCCCGTGTATCACCTCGTTTACAATAGACTTATATTTGTTACAAAAACATATGATGATATGGTTTGTTTAAGATCTGTTACTTTTTATTGTTCAGCTTAGTGTCAAGTGTTTTTGATCTCATAATATCATCTTGGTGTGAAATTTGACTTTTAAAACTGTGGTTAAGTGCTTCTGAATAAAGTAAATTAGAATATTATGCCTCAAACGATATTTCTTGATTAAATAATAAAAGTTTTGTACATTTAACTGAGCAAATATTATATTTTTACATTAACAAGTACGCCAAACTTTTTTTCTTTCGTATATACATTTAAAAGTTCTTAAGCCCTCTAGTTTTGATTAGACAATGCTAATAATGGCTCATCGTAAATCAACAATACGACCCGAGAATGACGAATGTGTCTGAGATTGTAGAAAATCCTTACAAAATATTTTGTTGTTTTATAACTTGGGTTGAAATCTATGAATGTTTGCATGAAGCATTCACGTCAGACAATCCTCAAGAATTCTACTATTAAATTCCGACCACCTAAGCTTTACTTAATATTTAGCACTGAATTTCCCACTAACTTCATCAATCAATTATTTTTGAGGCAAGTTACCCTTCGTATTTTTTTTTATTCTTGTCATAATCTCAAAAACTGTTAATAGGATAATGAGGAAAAAAGATAACACGCGCAATAAAGAAAGAAGGCACGTGCACCAAACGCTATTACTCGGCATCAATTATAACCGCGGAGATAGTGTCATACACGATTCATACATAGATAGGTGTCATATATTTAGATTTACGACAACTCATAACCGAAACCTTACACAATCATCACATTTTATCACATATTAGTTTGATATGAGTTGCCCGATGAATGAAAACTCATTAAATAATTTGTTTTCGTTCCAAAGTATCAAGATTTAATCAAAAGGAGGTTCGATCCTTGTCTATTTTGGCCGGGTTAAGTGCCAAACTTCTGATATAATTTACAAAATGCGGTAGCTTGATTGTGTTTTGCAATACTGAACTAGTCGTTCAACAATACAAAAACGTACCTGACGTGCGGTGCAAATACGCCACAGTTTTACGCTCGCGCCTGTGGGTGAGTTAAATAGCTATTCCTTTTGACTTGCTTTTTATGTTTTGTCCTTCAATCTAGATTTTCTACACTTTACATAGTTCTTCCATGCATCTGTCCTCTTGGGGAATCGACACATAAATGGCAACATGAAAACCAAAATTAACACTGCATAAAACAAAATCGAGCATAAAAGCAACAGAACGAACAGCATTAATTTGATTGCCGATAGCACTAAAACTGTACAGCGACAGAATCTGATTTACCAATAGCACTAAAACTGTACAGCGACAGAATCTGATTTACCAATAGCACTAAAACTCTACAGCGACAGAATCTGATTTACCAATAGCACTAAAACTGTACAGCGACAGAATCTGATTTACCAATAGCGCTGAAACTGTACAGCGACAGAATCTGACTAACCGATATAGCACTGAAACCTTGAAATGAAAGAATCTGATTTACTTTGAAGTGAAACGACAAAACGAATACTTTCCAACGCCAAAATAAATTTTATTTACCTATAAAACATAATACTTAAAACATTTACTACGAAAATGACACGACAGAATGAGAACTTCGATACAACTGAATGATTTTTATTTGCCTACAGTACTGAATTAAACTCCGAGAATAACAAGGAATTGTTTTCATGAATTAAATGTGTAGCGAGACCGTGTGGCATTGTCGACAAGGTAGGCCTCTCATGCTTAGCATCCCAGGTCGCCTGTTATGGTGAGTAATGAAATTCGTACGCAGGAACAATGCAAGTCGGAGGACTCAATGCTTACTATGAAAATCGGTATATTAATAAAACTTAATGAAACGGGAATATAAGACAAGTTACATGTATCATGATCTAATCAGCATTTCAAACATCAGTAATTTTGGAGCAGTTTAGTGTATTGATTGATTAGTTTAGAGTTTAACGTTCAGTGAGCAATAGTTCAGCTATTTCAGAACGAGAACAAGTTAATCGATTTAAAAACAATGTAACTAAAAGAAGATAGAAATAAGAGGTGGAAGGGACAACGGGGGCAAAGAGTTTCGATTGCCACTGCAGAAATGGGTAGGGGCAGGAAAATTAGCCTTCTATACCAGACCCAATGCGTCTGCTCTCCTTAGAGAAATAAACAACAGGTCTTTATACCACATGGAGCGTGGCGTTTCTCCACACAGTTTGGGTGCAGTGGTTCGCGGTCAGGCTTTCCGTATTATGACCTGATTACATCGCATAGATAGGGCATTCCCCCTATCCAGCAACCACAGCCGCTGAAAACCGATTGGTGCCGGGCAGTTTAGTGGATATTCACAATGTAAACTAAAGAAGATATAAAAAATAGCACTTCTTTATCATCGAAAACCGGAAGTGACATATGAATTTAAAGTATCGCTGTGCAACCGTAATAAGATGTTGACTTTGGGTTAAAAATATCTCGAACCATTGTTCCGAATTTCCTTGAATGATATAATTTGAAAACTTGAACATTCCAAAGCACCAGTTGTTTTGCCTATAACTTATAACTTACTTGGCATAAAGTTATCGCAGTTATCAATAAGCTATGAATTTTAATCTGAGAAAATATTAAATTATAGTTAAAATTTCAGTTTTTATTTCTGCGTCAACATTTATTGAGTATTATTGATGATATTTGAGTGGGACTTGTTACAAATCCAAATTTTTCAAATAACAATTTTATTTCAGTTGAGAATGAATGACTAGCAGGGTCAAAATTTATCAAATACACTTCAAGTAAAACAACGTCAGCTTTGGCTTTCATGAAGGTTCAATGTGAAGTTACATTGGTCACATGGCCGTCTAAAACGGCATTCATGCATTTTTCTTTTTTTTTCAGTTGTAATTTTTTTCTGTATCAATTGTGTGTTTTATTTTTATATTTTGAAGTGCAATAATCCAAATGGGTTCTGAATAATGTTTTTTATTAATAATGTAATAATGGCCTTCGGATGCTGTAATGGCCCTCGGCGTTGCCTCGTGCCATTACATCTATCCTCGGGCCATTATTACAGACCTCGAACACATAACAGGGCCATTATGGAAATACCCATATATCAATACTAAAGTAATAAAATTACTTCGAGCTTGTACAAAAAAAAATCCCTATCATACAAGAAAATAAAGAAATTTGTGCCTATGAAAGGGAACGATTTGCAAATATTCCGCTTGTTTTACCATTCGCCGTTCGCGTTGAATGATGTGAGCGTATTTCTATAAAAAAAACATTTTAGGTTTTGCTTGCAATAGCGTTTTTGCCTCGTCGATATTTTGTATTGTAAAATTATTTCATGATAAATTCATGACAAAGTGATAAATTTTGCACGTTTTTTTTCAGAAAAAGGTTCTTTTTTTTTTTCTTGGATTACTATTAAAATGGGTGGACACAGAAGTACTTATTTTACTCGTGTCTATAAAAGAAATGGGTGACTGATAAAAATCACATTTTCTTTCGTAAAAACAAATAAAATTTCCTAATTATCACAATTTATGGCAGTATCACAGTTTTACACATAGACATCGAAAAGAAATAAATAAAATAATTGGTTCCGTGCGATCCGATAACGAGATTTATTTTAGTACTGAATTCACAATTATTTTGTTTTTAAGTTTATATGTATAGCTAGTCCATAAATTTAAATTACAAACGAGCACGCAGTTGCTGCTGAAACTTTGCTAACATTTTAAAAGTGAAATTACCGAAAGCAATTTACTTTATAGTTATTAGTTTTTTTTTCTAAAAGAAAAAAAAAAACACGACGATACAGACACCTGTGGAAAAACATACTAATTGGGTACATTTTTTTATTCTGATCATGTTCTTGATCATGATCTTGAAAATTACATTTGAAAAATGTGATCATGATCATGATCATCAAATAAAACGATCATTGCTGGATCCTTGATCATTTCTGATCAAATGATCAGATGGCGGTCAAATGTTTATTTCTTTGAGCATATGATATTCTTAAAAAACCAAGATCTAAAAATATATTTTGTATTCTTTTTAACTAATTTTCATTATCCAAAAATCTTCATACAGCTGGAACATATTCATGGTTTTCGTATGTAAATGAAATTTGCTCATCTAATAATATTAGCATCGAAAACTGGAAGTGACATATAAAATTTATGATTTAAAACAATTAGAAAAATTTATTTATCTAAAAGATAATGAAACTCTAAATAATATGCCAGCGAAGATGGCACTTATGGTAAGAATGTCATCCAAGGATATATATTGGTGCCTTAGATTTTTTTTCTGCCTGTCACGTGACATTTTTTGTACGACCAAAAGATCACATGACAAAATCAACTTCATTCATTGGCTAATTTCATTTCTCAATATAACGAGAGTCAGTTTACAAATACATTTTTTGCAAAACTGTATTTTTTTTCTTTATGTCACCCAGTCAACTCGAAAATTATTGTTAAAAATTCTGCGATTACTTAAATCATATATCTCGTGACTTCAACACCAAAAAATTCCCTTCTGGTATCCTTGCCATTTCACGAGGTTACCATAACGGCAATCCGCTCAACCGGAAACTAGTTCGTGCTGCCATGGTGACATTGACGATGAACCGTGACATTTCCGTTCAGCAGTTTAGAAGGTTTTTTTTCACAGGCACTTGTTTCATTGAAATTGTCAGTCCCTCCCACTCTTCTTCCAAGAGAGGGAGGGACTGACATTTTTTTATGAAACAAGTGCCTGTAGTTTCAAGCCATAAGCTTCTTCTTTAAGACTTCTTTTGGCTTGTCAGATCATCGATTTATAATCAGTGCCTCTTCATGACCCGGCAAAATTACGTTTGTTATGAGAAATGCCTCCTTGAACCACGGATAGCAATTTTAAGAAGTCAACGAAAAGAAAAAATGGTCTTTCTGGCATTTTACTCTCCGTAACAGACTGCAGTCCGCGGTCACTCCGAAAAAAACTTCAATGTAGGTGAGGGTACCGAGGACACTCCAAGCCTCTCACAGTGAAATTCAATACCTCAAATGAACTTAAATAAATTGAAAATGAAATTATTAATAATTCAGTTCAAGGGCCGACAATAGGTGATTTGCCAATTACCGACTTTGGTTCCGTTCTTTAAAATTTTTACTGAATCAACGTCACGTGACACCGGACAGGTTGTCACATTTACCGAAGAAACCCTTATAAATCAGCATTCTGGCTCATGAGATCTATTGGGATATAAAATAAAACAAACAGGCACATAAAAGGATATATTATTTTGATAAATCTCACCAAAGATGAAGCTTGGAATCCGTGCAGGTCAAGAGAAAATAATTTTTACATTTTGGTTAGTTTACGTTGGAAACTACCTGTGTTTGTCCGGTCTAGAGTTGCTTCCCTTTGCCCAAGTTTGTAAATGGCGAGGTCAAATTCGGGAATTCCGCTTGAATTGGCAAATGGTCTATTTAGATCAGAGTTGAGATTGCAATGCGCTCGTCTTCATTTACTTTAGGGGATCAACTACTTTATGGTGGTGATTCCTTTGCATTTACATTTATTACAGAAAGCTTTGGTTAGGGTAAAGATTATGGATTTCCATTTTTTTTTCAATATTTAAACACTTACAGAGTATTCGTAAAAGCAGAAATGTTATCTACCTTGACCTACCTTAGGTGAAATCAATTCTTTCTATGCAGCAACCATTTTTAAATGAACAAGTTTCCGTTTTTTTTAAATTCTTTTATTTAAAGGAGCTTGAAAAGTAATAGCATTCTTCAGATAATATGATTATGATTATTAAATACAAGTAAGTTTTCAAATAAAGAATATAATTCTTTACATGCATAACTTATAGAGAACGTATGGTGACAATAGGAAAACTACTAGTGATAAAAATATTTATCAAGGAACAGCCAGTTTTTAGCATCTATTTGCAACGAGTATTATACTCTGCATCACATTACCTACTTGATCTGGAAGTATGTTTGAAGGAATATACATGCATTCAAATCCCTAAGTTGCCGGAACCTAGTGCCAGTAAAGGCTTATTCTAAATCATTAACCAAATATTGGCGCTTCATATATCACTTACCCACAGAAACAGCCTACGGAGCTATAGCCAATACATTATGTCGCAGCTAAACGACCCACATTTGCAATATATAGTGTCGCTAGGGACATTTTAGGACCCTTACCATGATAGATCGGCTACAATGCCTAGATGCAAATTACACAGTAGGACCCTTAAGTAAAGGAGGCTCAAGGCTTGAATACTGCGACAGACAATACACAAGCAATGAGAGAAATGGGGGACTGACGAGTTATTGAATAAAAAGGTTAAAAACACGGGAATTCAAGATGTAACATTTAAATGAAGACAATATAACACAAACAACACAAATAAACAAAAATAAACAAAAACATCACAAAACTGAATCACTCTGAGCAGTGTAAATCCTCCAAATCACTAGACCACTATCGGCCAAGTGCGAATCGATGGCATCATTATCAGAGTCTAAACAATAGATGCGATTCCGATAAAGGAATTATTACTGTCATAAAATCAATAATGTTTACGACATTAATAATGACTTTTTCAACAATAGTATATATTGTGTTGACTATTAAATGATCTGGTCGATTCGCACTTGGTCGATAGTGCAGACCCTCCTGGAAAACATGAAATATTCATAAATGGTACTCAGTGTCAGCCGACCAAATAAAAAGTGTGGTTTTGTCATTACTTAATCTTACTGTAATGATCCATTAGTGGATCCAGAGGGTGTTCCGCGGGTGTGACCTGCCTAATCATGGTAACGATCGTAAAACGCCTGGTTTAACACAGAGCATTTCATTCTTATATGTAACGCCAATTTTGATTGGATAGCGTCAAAATTTTCAGGAGGTAAAATCCACGGTTTACCGTAGGAACCAATAGCAACGTTTCTGCGCAAACGAAAACCAAATCTACGATTCCCCCCTTCAGATCCTAAAATACACTAATTACATTTAATTGTGTTCAACAAAACATATTTTGAGACGGTATTTTCATCCAGTTGCCTGTAGACAAAATCGTTGTGCAAATTGGAGGAAGTACTTAGACAAAAGCGAACGAGTTGTGATGTAAGACGCTGATTACTGCTCAAAACATATATTTCGCTATTGAAACGTTGAAAACACGCTTGTCGTCAAACGTCCCGAGTAATCACTATACTGCATGAATAGTAGTAGAGATAGGTAAAAGTCTGGAATTTCTTCGCTGGCATTCAAGGCTGTGCCTTCCTCATATTATAAAACGGCAATTAAAAAATAAATATGAAAAATCTTTCTTCGAAAAATTAAATTCGTCAACTGAAAACAATAATTTTTTTCTATATAGTAAAATTAAAACTAAATATGAAATTGAAGACTTCTTCATGAAAAATAATTTTGAAAATAGAAAAAATGTATGCAAAATGCGCATATGTGATCATTTTTTTAGAAACAGAAAGAGGCAGATTCAAAAATATAAAAAGAGAAAAGAGAATCTGCCCGAATTGTCATTTAAATATATTAGAAGATGAAACTCACTTCTTCTATAAATGCCCAAAATATACTTCCATTAGAGAAGAATTTGGAAAACAAAATGTTAACATTTTTAAAATTGAAAATAATGAAAACGAAATTGAAAAACTAGTTAAAATATTGTCCTTATCGGTTACTTGCAAAACGTTTCTCCATTTATTAAAAAGTCGCTTATACTGAGGAAAGTGGAAAAATAATTGCATACTTAGTAGTTCACCACAGACAATATTTTTGACTGATTATGTTTGTTTCTTTTTATTGTACATTTATATATGCTTTTAACCCTTACGGGTACAAATGTGCATTCCTAAATAAAGATAATAATACTAAAATGGGTACATAATAAGTTTCAAAGCTCTCCAGAGGCATTCACAATTAAATTACTGTCGTCTGCCCTTTTCAGGTTTGAGTGCAACAGCTTATTCTGATCATGATCTTTAACATTTTATGATAATGAAAATAATTATACAAAAATTCTGTCAAAATGATAAATCAAGATCTTGTTCACTTTAGCAAAGATAGTTTTCCTTATCACACTTGAACATTTTTATAATGAGTGAAAAAGACATACAACAATAATTTATTCAAATATGCCTTTGTAGAGCTTTAAAAACTCAATATCTACCTATTTTTGTAAAATGAAAAATGAAGAAAAAAATATCTTGGATATGTGAATTTCTTACGCTCATATAAATAAACATTGATCGCCATCTTTGATCAGGAATGATCCAGGGTCCAGCAATGATAGTTTTATTTAATGATCATGATCATGATCAGGTTTTTAAAATGCATCAAGATCACAATTATTGATCAAGAAAATCACAATTTAAAAAAATCCCTACCCCAAGTAATAAGAAAGAATCAGGAAAAATAACATGATCAAGATCTTTTTTTGCCAAAATTTTTATTATCATGTTCATGATCAAAAAATGATCAAGATCATGATCAGAATAAATGCACTCATTATAATACATTGTATAGCTTATTACAATTATAATTAGAAATCTCAACAATTCACTGATTCAGAAAAAAAAACTCTAATAGGACTCCATGTCAGTAGAGTAGTCTGGAAAATCCGGAAAAATCAAGCATTAGCATAGAGATAATACAACGAGAAGAGAGTACAAACCCATGCGACTTATAGTGAGAAAAAAGAGAAGAAAATCAGTGTAGCAGTAATAGGAGGGGTCAAATAATCTAGACATTTCGAAGGAAATAAACAATCGTAATTATTCGGAGCCTAAACTTGGAACAGAGATGATGATTAGAGGCGATTCTATTTCTGATTAAGAAGACAATTTGTTTAAGTTTTTTATACAATATAGATGTATCATCTGCCCGTACGAATTTCACAAAAGTATAAAATAAAAAATCGATTGTTGTCATTGCTTCTGCGTTCTAAGAGAGGTACAAAAATGTGCTACTTGGTAACAGTCGATCGATCTCCTTCCTCTGATGTTTGATAC
Source organism: Modiolus philippinarum (assembly GCA_002080025.1). NCBI lineage: Eukaryota > Metazoa > Mollusca > Bivalvia > Mytilida > Modiolidae > Modiolus > Modiolus philippinarum. Next base: position 24,509 of record MJUU01034058.1, on the reverse strand, counting down.
ATTCAAAATTTTTTTCATATAATTATACCATTTTAGAATTGGTATATTCAGCAATCATTTAATAATGGCTGACGGAAGAGTAAAAGAACGAAACTGATCGTATGATTACATAAATTTTGAACATCTCTGTTTTTCTTTCTTTCTTTTTTTTTCATCCCTCTGATGCTTGAAGCAATCAAAGTTTTTTCATAAAACTTTACCTTATATTATTCTAAAATTGGTATATTCACCAATTATTTAATAATGGCTGAAGGAAGAGTAAAAAAACAAAACTGATAGTATAATTACATAACGATGATTTTGAACATCTTTTTTTTCCAGCATGTAAGCCTTATAAACCTGAAAATAAGCAGCCGCATATCCTAGCATTCAAATGAATTTCATGCACAAACATAACTTTTTTAGCTTCCGCTGCATCTAAAGAAAATGCATTTCTAGCAAAAAACGTAAGAAAATTCATTTTTTTAGAATTAGAATAAAGCCATCAAAAGCAATACAAATATTCTGCCTTGTTTCACTAAAATATGTCTGATCTGACATTCCCGCCAATAAATCTGACGTTTTGTTTTCTTCAATTATTTCAACAATCCGTGACTTTAGATTGTTTATTTATAATTAATTTTTGTCTTTATCAGAGAAATTATATTATCGAGAGAGACGTAAAACATTGATGTAGCGTGTGCCTTATATCTAGAAATATTGATATATTCTACACTTATTAAGAGAAAAGGTCACGATATATTGAGTTTAATGGCTTATTGGTGCGAAAATATATTTAAATGGCTAGCCTATATCATACAAGAAAATAATCAAGCTTGTTCAGTGCAAATCAAACATCTTACCAATTTTAAAGAAACCAAAGCTACAGCATTTTTTTATAAAAAAAAATATCTAAACATATGAAATTAAGAAAAAATTCAAAAGAACTTTTAATGATATTTGCAAAGTCAAAAGCTAAATAGCTTCATCGACCTAAATAAAAACAAGAGGCTCTCAAGAGCCTGTATCGCTCACCTAGGTCATGGCTTACAAATAAATAACAAAATACTGAAGTTACTGTTAATTTATTTTCTGCATATGCGCATTTCGACAACTTACGTCTCATCAGTACAGATCAAAACCAAAACAAAATAATTCAAAACAAAATCCCAACGTTTAAGGGTCTCATTTTCAAGTTTGTTGATAGACATTGATGTCATATGATCCAAAATTAAACTATGTTCCCAATTGGCAGCTATTTTAATGGGGCGTAGACCGACTGTCACCTTTCTTGAAGAAGACCATCTAAGGATCATTGTGCCTCACTTTGGTGCCAATTGGCATAGTATTCTCAGAGGAAATCTTTTCATGAAATTATTTCCCATGGGGTCCAAGGTTAAACAACATTCCACGCTCAATGCGGACATGCCGGACACATTTTATGAAGGGGACCAAGTAAGGACCATTGTGACCAAGTATGATTCCAATTGGCCATGTACTTTCAGAAGAGAAGATCTTGTTTCCCTATAAGGCCCAATGTTAAAACCACGTTCCCCGCTGGCGGCCATCTTGGATATGATGTGGACTTGCCGTACCATTTTAAAAGGGGTCATCTAAGGACCATTGTGACCAAGTTTGGTTCTAATTGACCCAGTATTGCAGAAAAGAAGATTTTTGTAATATTGTCTAATTTTCGACAAAGTTCCCCGCTTGAGGCCATCTTGGATGACGTGCGAACTTGGTGGACACAAATTTAAAGGGGACCACCGAAGGACTATTGCGACCCAGTTTGGTTCCAACTGAAAAAGATCTTTGAATGATAGGTCCAATGTTAAAACCGCGTTCCCCATTGGCGGCCATCTTGGATATGATACAGACTTGCCAGATATATTTTTTAAAAGGGGCCACCTAAGGACCATTGTGACAAAGTTTGGTTCCAATCGGCCCAGTAGTTTCAGAGAAGAAGATCTTTGAATATAGGGTCCATTTTTTCGACAAAAATACCACTGCCGGCCATCTTGGATGGTGTGCGGACTTGCCAGACGCTTTTTATGAGAGGGACCAACTAAGGACTATTGTGACCAAATTTGGTTCCAATTGGCACAGCGGTTTCAGAGAAGAACATGTTCGAATGAAAAGTCTACGAACGACGGACCAGGGACACTGAGTGATGCCAAAAAGCTCACCCTGGCATAGCCAGGTCAGCCAAAAAGTCTATGCAGACCATGAACCCAAAAAGCTACTTAAAGTCTATCTAGGAAAGAAATTCGCTTGGAAGGCAAACTATAGTCACTGATGAAAACGCCATACATACATTTATATACAAAAATTATTATGTTGTGAAATAAGTGAAAGTTAGGAAACAAATTGAAAAAAAAATTGTACAAAAAAACATTGTTTGCTCGTGATTATGTAACAAAATATTGTTTTTAATAAAGCGATAGCAGGGAATTTCTCTAAAGCTTAAAAGAGAAAAGTTAACTAAAGAAGATTTGAAAACAGAATTTAAAAGGAATAACCCATAAACCATATGACATTGGGAAAAACATTATTTGATGAAAAACCGTCAATAACTACTAGACAGGCATTTGGATTTTCTTTAAAATTTCAGAGTATGTAGATCTTGATATGCTGAACATTTTTCCAATTTACACTTCACCTCTATCTGTTGCAGTTTTTGCAATAAAAAATAAAAAATGCATAAATTTTGAAAATTGTAGGGGAAAAGGGCTGCAACTCTGAAACGGGGTTTCCGATTTTCTTCAAAATTGTAGGACAGATAGATCTCGGCATTCTGAACAATTTTACTCCATGTCAGATTTTTTATATCTGCAACGGTTTTTTTAGTTATTTGCCGAAAACAGCAATCTAACCTCTTTATTAACAGCGGCCATGTTGTTTGGTCGTCGGACTAACCGAACACATCTTTTAAACTACATACCCCGGTAATGACCTAGTTCAAGTTTAGATTAAATTGGCCCAGTAGTTTCAGAGGAAAAGCTTTTTGAAAAAAAAAGTTTACGACGGACGCCAAGTGATGGCAAAAGCTCACCCTGGCATAGCCAGGTGAGCTAAAAACTGTTTCAAAGAAGTTTGGTTATTTGGGCACGACATGGTCTTTTGACAATTTACCTTTTTAGATTTTTTATGAATTGTGGCTAGAACATGAACCAAAATATTTTGATTGGACCATGCAAGGCCTCATTTGTTGAAAATTCAGTACCGCTGAGTCCGGCATAATCTTTTTACCCAAGATCCTTCGTTTCAGTGACAATCGTAGCTACTAGGCCATTTCAGTTAATTCGAGTAGCTACGATTGCACCTAGTGAATAATTCTTCAAATCATTACCTTTTAGCATAACTTTGCCGAAAACAGAAGAATCGCGGTCAAGAGTACTGCAATTCCATCTGTGATTTTTGAATTGAGCTTGACATTCCAAGACTCCAATTCTAGCTCCTTGGCCAATATTAACCATGACATCTGGATGCAGGCGACAAAGTCGGCGTTGTCGTCCAACAAGCCCGGGAATGTTATCACATAAAATTCCTGCCCCTACGGAATGCAAGGGCAACTGACTAATAAACCTAGAACGAGAAAATACAATACTTCACATAATTTAATAGTTCATTTATGTACTGAATTTCTAAGCATCTCGCATTTCAGTTGTTCTATTTGACCCTAATTAGGGTCGATTTCTTTGCCATACGAAAGTTTTGCGAATTCCTTTGTCTGGCAAATATAAAAGGCATTCCTATATTGCGCTGGCCATGCGTCTGAATATAGTTTTCCCGCGGGAAGTGAAGGTGGGGTTAAGCCGTCGTACAAACTAAAGCACTGGTGCTTTGAGGTGTGTGAAGCATGTAAAAGCACTGTTGCTTTGATGTGTGTGAAGCATGTAAAGCACTTGTTGCTTTGAGGTGTGTGAAGCATGTCTGCGCAATTGGAATTTGACAGCGATATGCTGTAGGCTTTTTACTGGACTCTATTAATTCTTGGGCAATACAAGAGCGTATACCTTTCTGCGATTCAAGAATTTTCTTGTTTAAATTTTGCGCTTTCAGGACATCAGCTGATGGGATATATATATCAAAGGACAAATTAGCTTACTTCGAACTTCTAAAACAATTAAATGCGAATTATACCTTTAAAATAAATAGTTTGGTGGACGTCATTGAATATCCGGTTGAAGTCTTGTTCCGTGATTTAAAACATCTAAGTATGAAAAAGAAAGGAAATGGGGTAAATGTCAATCATATAACATCCCATATCCAGGTAAAAACGACCCAAAACAAAGCATCTAGGGGTCACCGTACGGTCTTCAACACAGTGGGGAACCTCACACCATATAGCATGCCCTAAATGGCCCCCAAATAGGTAAAAAAGTGAATAAATCAATTGAAACAAAACACATCTCAAGAAACTAAAATTTCATCAGAAGGCAAGGACAAGTCAATGACAAAGATATTCCTGAATTGGGACAGGCGAAAAAATTGCGGTGGGGTTAAACTCGTTTTCTTGGATCCAAACCCTCCCCGTATGTGTGGTGAATGGCTAAAAATAAATACACAAAAAGACTCACAGTAAAAATCAAACTAGAAAAAAGTCTTTACTTTATCTGAACATGGAAATTCGTCTGTATTCTATAAGGAATAGCTTTCTAATTTTTGATAGCGTTCAATTTTGTAGAACTTTGGATAAAAATTGTTACATATGACTGCTATATGTCTGACGTCAGGTCTCTCCGAAAATGGATATTATAAGATATTGATTTAGTAGTTGTCTAGCTTGTTCCTATACATATTCCAATCTCACGCATAGCAAGAAGGTAAAGAAAGTGGGATCCGAACCATCAATCCAAAACGAATAATCCAAGGATAATGACAACACGGACCCAATAAAAAACATATATGAGATCAGGTGCAACGGTAGAGTAAGCATCTCCTGCCTATTATACGACACCCACCGTGTTGTCATATCCGGTAGAGGAAATTAAAGGGAAATATCTGTTGTCATCTTGGAAACGGATCCCATAGCGGTCCACTAGATGGTGATGTCGACCGCAAAGCTTCTGGAGGGATGACTTCAAGTTTTCGGTAAGATACCCTTGATTAAGTAGACTATTTGTGAGCAACCGGGCTCTATCATGGAAGTCACTGTATCGAACACAGGCTCTTGAATAGCGAATGAGCTTGGAGATGTAAACTCCGTTTGATTGCGCTGTTGTGATGTTGCAAAAAAAGGGAAGTTGACTTTTGGAAAAGTGAAGTCAAAGTCAAAGCCCCTAACTTTGTCGTACAGCTTAGTTTGAAGTATACCTCTGTTGTCAGTTTCAAGACGAAGGTCAAGGAATGATGCCGATGTTGAAGTGTCTATAGTATTCTTAATTTCGAGCTCTTTTGGATAGATCAGATGTAGAAAATCACCAGAGCGAGGGTTGATTAGTGACAAAATGTCATCTATATAATGGAAGCTAAAATTGAAGCATTGGGCCAGTTTTTTATCTTTAATTTGAAGCCCTTCGATGAATTCAGCCTCATAAGAATGGACAAACAGATCGGCTAGAAGAGGTGCACAGTTTGTGCCCATATGAATTCCGATAGTCTGTTGAAAAACAAGTACTCCAAACTGGACAAATATATTGTCGATCAGAAACTCTAACATTTTAATTACTTCATTCTCTAGAAAAAAAGAAAGGATATTGAGTGAATGTACATGTGACAAAAACGGACAGGGCTTTTACTCCTGTCTATATCTTGATGTATATTTTTTCTCCGATTCGAAGTCATTTTTCACAAAGTAGGCTTTTTCTCTGCCTACAATCTTCGTTCACCGTTCTTACGTGAGAAACGTCTAAGAACATCAGGATTGTAAATGGCTAAATCATGTAGTTGAACCGAGGAAGCAGTCTAGATATACTGGAACTTAACACGCGCTTGTGATTTTCATCTAAGTATCAACAAATGATGAGAGATCCGCTGAATATTTAAGGACATTTCCATGAAACCATTTCAAAGTAAATTGCCAATTTTATTATGTAACATGTTATGTTTGTATCCCGGTGTTTGGATAAAAATCGTGAACTAAAACAATGGAATCAAGAAATAAAAGGCTTAAATTGAAAATGAATTTCAAAAAAGGAGTTGTTTAAAATTCTATCCAAATTTTTGTGTTCCCGTGTCTACTTTGACAACAGCGGCTTCGCATTTAGAGCTGCTAGGCGCGTCCGGTGCAAGGGGAATGCGCTGTCCATGCTGGGTAGTCAGGTCGTAATACGTTAGCCTAGACGCGAACTATCGTGGACAAACTGTGGAGGAACGTCATGCAGTAAATATAAAGATCCCATCTATAACTCTCGTCGCAAGAGCAGACTCATTGGTTGTCCAAAGAAGACTAAATTCCCTGTCTCTACCCATCCCTCCCCTTTCCAGGGGCAATCAATGCTCGTTTTATTACAAATTTCGCAATTCAGTACTTTTATGGCCTAACAGTTTAAGACTTGACGTTCAGTTTTACTATGTTCAGAGGTATTGTATACGCATTAGAACATTCTGAGCCTTCCATAGAACCCGGTGTATTTTTTGGTTTTAGATATTTCGAACTATGAATGCTTTAGTTTCATATGTACTGATTTTGATTTTTCGCATTTGAAGTTGATATATGGAATATAGGACATTTCGTTTTTGAGACAGACTTTATCATGTTATCACGGCCAGTTTCAATATACATCGGCAAACGAATGCCGAAGCAAGAAATTGGAAAGGGGAAATTCTAAAATCATAAATCCAAAATCACGGCAATTCACAACAACACGAATCGAGACAGCATTACAAGACAAAACAAATAAACAAAATGAACAAGAACGCCACAAAACTAAAGCACTAGCAGTGTGAACCCTATAAAAACTGAGGTATCATCGGTAAGCATGATCTGCTCCATGCGTGGCACCCGTCACACTGTCAGTAAAAAGTCCGGTTTTGTCACAGTCGGTGTTAGTCAGTCCGGTAACAAACTCTGGATCTACCCAAAGATGTCTGTTCGCATTTGTGAAACAGAAACATTGTGATTGTCTGTCAAATCGTGGTGACGACCGTAAATCTTCTGTAGTGACAATTGCAACAGTGACTGAACATACCCTTGATGTATAAGTTTTTGAGACAGTTATTTCGCTCTGTTGACAAAATCGCTGTACAAACTACAGGCACGGCAATAGCGAATGAGTTGTGAAATGTACACGCCATATGCCGGAGAAGTGGGAATGTTACTGCTCAAAAACGGGAAGTTTACTTTTGGAAAGTCGAAATCATCACGCTTGTAGTAAAGTTTTGTTTTCAAACGTCAAGAGTTGTCAATGTAGAGGTATAGGTCCAGGTATGATGCTGATGATGGTGTATCAGCGGTCTTTTTAATTTCGAGTTCATTTGGGAATGTAAGATGAAGGTTATCCTTAAATTGAGGATTGTTCAATGATTGATTGATTGATTGATTGATTGATTGATTGATTGATTGATATTTTACGCCAACTTCAGCAATATTTCAGCTATATTGTGGCGAGAACTGTTGGGTTTATTGAAAAATTTAATAAATACATAAAATATTAATATAAAACCATATAGCTTTATACAAGTAAAACAGATGTGTAAAATGTTAAAAACATAATAGTAATTTTTGGTTTAACAATAACAATATTAGAAATTAGAAACTTGTTTAAAATTGATCCATTTAAATCTTACTAAATAAATTGATTGCTTTTAAAAATTGAACGATTTTGTCGCCAGCGACGTTTGTAAATAGGTCTTTAAGACAATGAGCAGAATAAAAATCACGCCTGATATCGGCAACATCTACAAATTCAATTAAAACATGTTGAATTGTATAAGGACAATTTCATGGAATACATTCAGGTCGATCATCACTGTTGAGGGATTGTTCAATGAAAGAACATCATCTATATAACGGAAACTGAAATTAAAGGATTTGGCTAGCTTATTGTCTTTTTTCTTAACTAGCCCTTGTATGAACCTGGCTTCATACGAATAAAGAAACAAATCTGCTAAACGTGGCGCACAATTAGTCCCCATAGGTATCCCTATTGTCTGCTGGAAAACTTGTCCTCCAAATTCTACAAATATGTTATCAATCAAGAATTCCAGCATTGCAATGACATCCTCCTCTGTATACTTTTTGTGTGAATTAGTATGATATTTAACAAAATAGGCCCCATCTTTACCGATCGCTAAATATGAATATCTTCTTTCACTCTTTTTAGTACAGAAAGACTGATGTATTAAATTCCGGATTTAAGTGAGCCCGTTAGAGCGAGCTTGATGCGTTACGCCGTGATAAAGTCCGTTTCAAAAACAAAATATCCTATATTTCTTTTATCGGTAATTCACAAATTGATAAATAGATATCTATGAAAAATTGAAATAAGTTGAAAATTATATTCTTTCACAGCAAATTTATTATTTATTGCAATAATTTATATGCATTGTTCATTCTGAACACGACATATAGTACCAAACATGAGGTCAGCACAGCAACCCCCGCGTGACGCCTTCAGAGTGACCAGTTATTTTCTATCTCACGGCCTGTCCAGTGATACTGACATTATCAGGCAATGTAGATAAAACAAATCATACAAATTACCGATAAACGAAGAATCTCTGCTCATCTTTTTCATTTTTTTCTCTTTCTTTCATGCATTTCCTCTTCTGGGGAGCGTTGTTTGTGTTATTTTTCTTTTTCTATTCTTATTCTATTTGTTTTTATCCAGTTTTCAAATTGTCTGATCGGTGTTGAAACATAAGTTCTTCCTATAGGGAGAGAACATATCTCGTGAAAATTCCCGCAAAATTTATTCGGAATACAACCCTCGGTGTTTTTCTTCCAGCCATTAGAGAACTTAAACAAGTAAATAATGAAATTTCTCAAAGCTGGTTAAATAAATTTTCAAATATTGAAAAGCTCGACAAGCCTCGCCTTCAAACATTTGCAAAATTTATTTAACTACATATGAGAAATTTAATAATCAATTAGTTCTCGTTTTAGAAACTAATATGTTTGTTTGTTTATTGGTTTGTTTGTTTATTTATTTGTTTGGATTGTTTGTTTATTTATTTGTTTGGTTTGTTTGTTTTGTTTTGTTTTGTTTTGTTTTGTTTCGTTTTGTTTTGTTTCGGTTGTTTTGTTTTGCTTTGTTTGTTTTTGTTTTGTTTTGTTTTTTTGGTTTTTTTTGGGAGGGGGGGTTGTTTTTTTGTTTTTGTTTTTGTTTTGTTTTGTTTTTTTTTTTTGGCGGTAGGGGTTTGTTTGTTAGAGTTCATCACGTGTCTTTCGACTTTAATTTATGTTCTTTATGTAAAATTTCGTTTCTCCTGCATGTTTTCTACAGCCATTCTTCGGAAAAATAGCTGGTTTTATTTCTTTGCTGACAAATTTTACTCCTTCTTGTTGTTGTGGTTGCTTTTTTTATTGCTGGCTGTCATTGCTTTGATAATGTTGTAAGGTGACCTTTTTTACAATCCATTTGTCTGAGAGAACATAGATACCTTCTACATTCGAACATATTTCATTCCAGAAAACCGTAATTGTTTTATGATTCCATAACTTCGTAACAAGGCAATATTTTCCAATAAACGTAAATGTAATTGAAAATATCAAATTTTATTAATATTTCGAAGTATATGTCGGAAAGGATGGGATATTTCATAATCAGATTCTTTTGAAAGCGGATATCTCGATATCGTATTATTCTTTCCCATGGCGATACTAACGGAATTGCATCTTTGGCATAATGGTAGAATTCAATATGGATTCAATGATAAGATATCTGGTTAGATTTGTAAAGTCTGTCTATTTTCATAATTGTACTTTTAAGAAAAAAAAATCCTAAAAATGTATAAAATCACAAAAGTTTGATTGCGGAGAAAATCACAAAAGTTTGATTGCAGAGGCGTCTTTTATTCCGATCCCTCATTTTGGTTAGCAAATTATTCATTTTCATTCTTTTTGTTGTGTGTTCTTTGCTTTTCTATATTGGTGATGTAATTAAACCGGAAAAGGAGCATTTGACGAAGCATGTTGCCCCCATCTCCTAAAAGAATTGATTTTAAACAAACATATCCAACAGCCAAAAAATAAATTTCAGAAAAAATAGAATTGAACATGGACAATTTGCTTGCATACAAATGCAAATGATATAAACACAATATTTAGGTACAGATGAAACTTACCACCATGTCGATTTCACAGGTGTGAAACATAATCCATAAATTATAATAACTATTCCGAAAAATAAATATTTAGGTGCCATGCCATAAGATCCATCAGGAATCTGGTTACAAAATTATTTCAAATTAAACATTTTTGACAATTGTCTAACCCATTGTTGTAATCGCATTTCAGAAATAAACACTCATATTAATATCGCAAAATGGAAAAACACTTTCTAATTGGATCACTTTCACTAAAATGCGCAGTTCTTGTCAAAATCACAATTAAATAGATATATTCCAAAATGATGCAAAACAACTATTTTTTTTCACTTTTAACCGTTTTTTGAATTAACTAATATCCTTATGATTATGTCAATTTCAAATTTCTGTCAAGAATTGAATGTACATTTCACATTATTGGTCGTTTAAAAGTCTTTTGGGGCGTATAAAATTCTGCCAATCCTCAGGGAAAGCAAATACATACTACGGTTATTCATTCTTAACTCAAAATGAAAACAAATCTCCAACAATACCGTGATAATCTACCCACTGACAATACTAAGAATTTTCATCATGAATTTATTGGATTAATAAAAATAATCCAATTATTGAAAAAACATTAAAAATATGGAATAATGAAATATACTAATTAATTTTGTTTTTCTTACTACTTATAGTTTATAAATATGTATTTATAGACAAATTTTATTCAATAATATACATTCTAGAGTCGCTTAGCCTTTGTTTGAAAATAGCAAAGCAAATTGAAAACAGCTAATACAAAAACAAAATCGGGCGACGACACAGGTGTAATATTTCAAAGAAAAAAGAAATATACAAACGGTTATTTTCCTATACTGCCAGTTGTCAGTGGCAAAATTGATAGAATACACGGCTTAATAGATTTGTAATTAGCGCTTTGATGTGTTGATGAGATGTACTTTCAATAAGTTCCGTGTATCTTCTGATGTTAACATCTATTTAGTAGTAAGGGTTCAAGCCCTTGTAGAAACTTTCTTTCAGTCAGAAAAATAACTTAAAGTGAATTAAACGTGAAAAAAAATAAAGACCTTGATTCTCTTTCGGAGTGGATTAAGGCTGTGAGACCTATGATTCTAAAACGAATCAGTAAAGCATCCTCCATTTTCAAAAATCCTGATGTTGCCAGATACTTGTCCTCCATTCCATGACGACAGATATGTCGCCATTCCCGCAAAAATAACATGTTATCTGTAGAAATTATTATATCGATTGTTTAAAGAAAGAACTGGGCATCGGTAATTCCTAGAGCAATCCAACCCACACACCTAATACTCTGTCTAAGGAAAAGTTATTGCAGAACCCTAAATTTGTTATGTTTTTCTTTGGAATTTTGATCAAGGATGAAGACACTGCCCCTCTTTGTATTGGGTACCAAAAATTACACATATGTCCATATGAAAAATGGTACATCACGGGATCTGCGAAATGTTCTACAAAACTCATTTCAAAGTTGTTAAACCTCCATCTTGACAGCTGTAAAAGAGGGCCTTCAAAAATATTGTGATTATATTTCACACTGTAACAGCATAAAAACTTTTGACTTCTCCAGACTTTATACTACCATTCCTCATGAACAACTGAAATCTCAGCTGAAAGATTTAATTCAAATGTGTTAAAGATGTTTGTCCCGTAAGGACGGCAAATAAAGGTATAAATACATTGTTGTTATAGGTAGAGAAAAAGCATACTCTGTGAAATTCAACTCCAAATCCGAGAGAAAAATATACAGAGGAAGAAGTGATTAAAATGTTCGAGTTTCTGATCGATAATATATATATATATTTCAGTTTGGAGGACTCGTTTTCAACAGGTTGTCAGAATTGCGATGGGCACAAACTGCGCTACTCTTTTAGCCGATGTGCTTCGCCACTCATATGGGGCTGAATTCATCGAAAAACCCCTTCAAAATAAAGATAAATAACTAGCACAATCCTTAAATTTCAGATTCTGTTATATTGACGATGTTTTGTCACTAAACAACCCTCAATTTGTTGAATTTCTCCATTTTTTCTATTTAAAAGAACTCGAAATTAAGGATACTACAGACACTTCTATATAAGCATCATTGCTTAACCTTCTTTTTGAATTGAGAACAGAGGTACACTACAAATAGGCTGTGTGACAAACGCGATGGGCTTACTTTTCCAATAGTCGTCTTCCCTTTTCTTTGTAGCAACATTCCAACAACGCCTGCATATGAAGTTTACATCTCCCAATTCATTCACTTCTCAAGAACCTGAGATCTATACAGTGACTACCTTGAAAAAGCTCGGTTGCTCACAAATAAGCTACATAAACAACGGTATGTTAACAGTAACTTTAAGTCATCACTTCTGAAGTTTTACGGTCGACAACAAAATTTTGTTGACCGCTATGAGATATCTAATTCTCTAATTTCTAGCAAATTTAACCAACGCCTGACCGATGTGATAAAAATAGAGAGAACAACTTGCGTGGAATTTCCCGCCAAATCTATTCGGAACATAATCCTCGGTGCTTTACATAATGTCATTAGAGAAACATTTTCTACAACTTAAACACGTTAGTTATGAAATTTCCCACATCTTGTTAAATAAATTTTCAAATGTTTAAAAACTCGGCAAGCCTCGTTTTCAAACATTTGCAAAATTTATTTAACTCGATGTGAGAAATTTCATAATCAACTTAGTTCTCGTTGTAGAAACTATATTTCCAAGTTCCATGTTCAGATAAAGTTGTTTGTTCCACTACTGGTTTCGACTTTACTGCCGACATTATTACTGACACGGTCAATACGGCGGTGTCTTATAAGAAGAAGGAAAAGCTTACTCTATCGGTGCACCTATGATCTCACCAATGGTCCATGTTATTCATCTTTGTATGTGTATCTTCATTTTTCTCTCCTTTGTACTGGATCTAAATCTTTTTGGACTTATGGCTTAAAATGCTTGAAAAAAATGCGTCGCATACGATCATAAAACAATCCTTTAACAGTTTAATAAACAAATTAAAAATGGTAAGGTAGGCCACAATTAAAAGGTAAAATTAAACAAAAATATACACACTAAAAACAGCTAAA
>MJUU01034058.1:0-10775 GCA_002080025.1 Modiolus philippinarum | reverse complement strand
AAACGTTGGGCACAGTTTCCTTTTAACCCGTTTTTGGATAGTTTAGCTGTTTTTAGTGTGTATATTTTTGTTTAATTTTACCTTTTAATTGTGGCCTACCTTACCATTTTTAATTTGTTTATTTACGTTAATTTATGGCCATTGCACAACATATATTTTTATACTTTAACAGTTTACATTCCCTTTGGAAAAAATCTGTCCGAACTGTGATCACTAGAGTCAATTTTACTTCATACTGAGACACTGTCTTCGAACTTTCAATAACAATTGCTGTTGAGTTGCTACCTGACAATACTTCAATTCAAGGGAAGATTTGACGAGCCTTAAAATTGGTTAAACGTACCATTCTTTTAAAATGTCAGTACATCAAGTCAAAAACGTTGCAGTTGACAATTTTTCTGGTGGTCTGACACCTGTTTTATCTTTTTTACCTTTGAATTTCGGCTCTTATCATTTCTGAATCGCTCGGCTATAGTCTTCTAATTACTTGTTTCTTTATTGACTTTCAAATGTTTATATAGTTATTTTGATAATGATTACAGTTACTGTCTTTTTAAGTGATGGTACTGATCGCTCGTTTTTAATGCAGGCAACATCTTCAAGTTTGTGTTTGTCTTTTTAATTTGGCTTGCCAATTAGTTTTTTTTATTTATCAAATAATTTCGCAATGGCTGTTTTTTACAATTTTTCTTCAAATGTAGTGTTCAGATAACAAAGTTTTTAAATTTATAAAGGCTTCTTCAGGATATTTTGGAATATATATTTGTTATTGCATGGATTATGGGATGCTGTAAAAAATATGGGACTGATCTATTTGAAATGAGGTTCAGACTTTAGGTAGTAATGATTGTGGGTAATAGTTTATTTATTTGTCATGTTGAATCGAAGGATCAAGTCTCCGAAGAAAGGGCAGATCATGGATCCAGTCTGTGATAAAGGGGCAGATCATGGATCCAGTCTGTGATAAAAGGGGTACATCATGGATCCAGTCTAGATCATGGATCCAGTCTGTCATAAAAGGGGCAGATCATGGGTCCAGCCTGTGATTAAAGGGGTGGTTATGTTGTTTTGAACATCATTGAGGGCACTATTTCGTCACATTCATTCATGGATAAACACTGTTTACCTTTTACCAATGAACAGTTCAGAGGAATTCAGTTCACATACATTTTCAAAGACGAGATCAGCAAACCATCATTGATTCGTTTAAATTATTTCTTTTTCACTTTACAAAAAGATACTAAATTTATCTGAAATCCCATAAACTTTCAAAATAACATAAAAGCCAAAAGTTGTTTATCACTGACAACAATTTTCACAACGATTTTGTTTTGCTTGCATTTCTCAATTTTCAGTTTAGAGTTGAAGAAATTCGTTGTAAAAGTTCTTTTGATTTTTTTGGCCAGTGGTAAATCAAAAAGCTTGCATTCTTACTATTTTGGTATGTTTGGCATTGCTTATGCTACGGTAACCGTTTTTGTTTGTGTCTATCTGATTTTCCCAGACAAGAAAATGCCTAGTGTAGTTTCTGAAGCAATAAGAAGCACTGGTCTGTTGGGTATTGTCATGACTCTAAGTCTGTATTTGTGTGCTCATATTAGAGCCCACCATCCCTGATACCGTTTTAATAGCAAGGTTGACTTGTTCTGCTTGTCAGCTATCTGGTATTATCTCCATTTTAATTATGTATTCATCATGTGCCTTGTTTCGATACCAAAAATGTCTGGTGTAACTTTAATGATAATTAGCAGTATTTGTTTCGTATTGCTACCATTTTACATAGATCTGTACTTTGATGTAATTTTAGTAGCAAGCTGCTTTGCTGGTCAGTTTTTGGTTTCCTACATTTTTATTACCTACATAAGATAATTATATTATTGACGTACATGTTTTCAAACCAAAATTCCTGGTTGTATTGCTGCCATTTTAAAGCTGTACTTGCTTGCTCTGTTCATATCCCAAAATCTTTATTACCATTTTAAAGCTGTTGCCTTGCATGTCAGTCCTTCGTTTCCGCCATTTATATTATTTTGAAATCCCAAATCTGGTTGTAGAAAATATTAGTTGTATTGATCTGTTTCTATTTGCTTCCGGTTTAGATCTGTACTTTCTTAAGGGAGTACGAGTGTCAGAAATTTTGTAATTAGAATTAAAATTCTTACCTTTTGTTTTGAAGAGCACTATTAATGGAACATTTTGGCAAAAAAATTTGAAAATCCATGTAGGAATTTTTGAGATATAAGATGTCAAAATTTTGGCGGGAAACAGATCTCTCTAGAGTTTTCCTTCAATTTGCACAAGATGTTTATATGCCTTTAAATATATGAAATTATAATTGGAAGTTGNGTCCGTTATGCAGCGCTAGCCGCGAAGATCTCGAGCATTTACTTTTGCACTGTCCATCTCTGGCGTCTTATCGAAAAAAAATGTCTTTAAAGAAATTATCGAACTATCATTCAGTCTTCCTTTTGTATTTAGTTTTGAAGAACTGTCGCCTAGTGCCAAGCTTCAATTTTTAGTTGGCGATATTGGTTATGCCTTTAATGGCGATATTGGTCAGTTTTATGATTTTTATGGAATGTATTATCTTAAAGAATGTTTTAAAATTAGAAACGAGTTTGTAAACATAAACATCATGTAGTTTTTATTGTAAGCTTTTTAAATGAGTTATGTAAAGGGGTAGTTTCACAATAAATATATATATTATGTATTTTAAAGTGACTTACGACCACGACAATGTGATCCATGTGCAAAAATTTTTAGCACTGTTTGAACGGATAAAACCCGAGGATATAGAATGCTCCTGAAAACTGAGGCTCGTACTCCCTTAATCTTTTTAGATCCTAAAATGTCAGTTTAAAGAGCAAATAACGTTGCATCTTGGTTGGGTATTGTCATTAATTTCTGTAGAAGTTTCAGTACCAATGATCACTGTTGGTCTGCATATGGTTGGAATTGTCGGGATTTGTACTCGCTTGCTCAGTTAAGATCACAAAATACCTGATGATTAATCGGTTAATATTGTCGCCATTAAAATTCTGTATTTGCTTGCTAAGATGAATCCATTTTAATTCTGTATTTTGTTTGTTATGTTTAGATCTCGAAATGTCTAATTCCGTTGTAGTAGCAAGAAGCTGCCCTTCTCTGATGCAAGTAAACTCAACTTGCAAAATAAGTTTGTAGCGATGACTGTGAAATTTTTGAAATAATACATGTATTTCATAATTAAAAATATTTATTTTTTTCGGAATCGTCAGCATGAAGGTGAGTGTCGGAGTTTTAATCCTCCGTTTTAGGGAAAAAAATAAGATTTCGTATAAAATTTAGTTTATCTTCTGTGGATGTCACAAACGCTGTTTATTTAGTCGATTTGGACCCAATCGACTATCGATTCTTTGAATTTACGCAGAGCTGTAATTAAACCCATCCTTTTCTGCACTGAAGCAAAGATAAGTGAAACTAATAAAATGTTTCAATTTCTATATTATTTAGTTTATAGCTAAGGAAAACCCATAAATATCAGACTAACGGTGAAACAGTTGATTCACAATAGGTGTATATACTCACAACGCTAGAAGGAGCAACTCGTAGTCATTCGATATCAAACATATGTTGCGGTATTTTACGCATGATTTTCGATCTTTACCATTATTTCTTGAACAATATAAACAATGACAGAAAATTGGGTAAATGCACACGAGAAAAAGTCTCTACAAATACATGGTATAACTAATCAATTTCAAGAACAACGCTTATTGTTGTTGCCAATCTTGAAGCCACAATAAGGCCTTCAACAAGAAGCTTTATTTATACCTCAAAGTAAGTTCAACACGGCTATGACCGGTTGAACTTTTTAGACCTTATCATTTCTCTAATGTCTTGGTATTATATTTTCAAAATTAAAATGGAGACTTACCATATTTCCTCCAAACTTTGTCCGTGCACAATTAAAGCAATGAAATTAATTAGCACTGTTACAAAATCAAACATCCCAGTCACTAAAACAATTCATATTTAATAAAATGTTTGCAATTTATGAAATTCAACTGCGGTTGCATCGCAATGTATGAATGCCAAGATTGGATAAAACATTGTATTTTAAGTTAACATCAATATTATCTCCTTTGAATTGAAAGCATCAAAGTCTCATGAGAGATTTTCAAATTTCTCAAGAATATTTGCCGATGTTATTTAGTGCTGGATTAGAAGTGCACGTATGGTCAAATTTCTTTTGATCTAGTTGGATGAAATCTAATTTGACAGAGAATTATGCGCTTTAATGAATTGATTCGCAATTTAATTCTTTACGAGATATTATTTACTTAATTTCGCCAACAATCTGGTGGCTGTCTGTTTTGAATATGAAACAGAATTTTGATGTCTGTTTTTGGTGCATCGTAACAGGTGATTCTTATTTCATTTGCATATAATAACAATCAAAGGGTGAAATGAACATGTACAGGATACAATATTTCAATTACAAAGAAATCAGGAATAGCAAATGTTATTTCTGGCACGAGACAAAACAAAAGCAAAAGAAATTGGTTAAACAATTTGTTCAGCAAGACCAGTCACTGATCACTATTAAACTTCAAGGTGTTTCTTCAATGGCTTTTTGGTAACTTACAATTTATATAACTCGGTTGCCATGCAATACAAATAAACAGCATCTGTAGAATATATGTAAATTTTACTTTATTGACGGAACTCACTGCTTTGATTGTGTGATGTTAGGCGTGCTCGTCTTGAGAGTCCTCATGGGGGGGGTACTAGGAATCAAATAATCATTAAATTTTTACCTTGGTAATCAATAAATTTTTGGTTTAGTAATCAAAAAAATATATAAAAATGCAAGCTAATAATCAAATAATCATTAAATAAATGCTCTCGTAATCAAATAATCATTTGGAAAAAAACCTGATAATCAGGTAATCAAGAAACCCATGACGGGCCTCCGTCTTGTGAGCTGGATAGAGGTTTCGGATTATAACCCCAATACCTTTTCTGCTCTTTGCTAAGTATCATGAGTATGCTCAGTCAAAGAGTAATGCTCGAAGGCTGGGATTATTAAGATCATTGATCGGGTTGTAGTTTGAATGGAGTGAAGTCTTTCAGTTCAATATGTTATTTAATCCCTTATTTCTACGTGCTATCACAATAAAATGACGCAAGTTCCGGTTCTGGTTTTTGTCATATACTTGCAGATTTCATACGGGGTTTATGCGATTTTAAAGTCCATGAGATTTTAAAGTATGCGACGTACAACGGAAATATTTAAAAATATGCTTTCTATAAAGAATTTAACGTTAGTATAGAATTATATGAATCAAATATTTATTCAACTGTTAAAAATATTAACATGACAAACCAATAATCAGTATAAGCTGACGAAACAAGAAGTTGACGGTGTTAGTTGGGATATTCAATGCAGTTGGTATTGTCTTGTACTATTGTGCTAATGAACAATGAAGGGATATGGAGTAAATGCAAATAAGGCAAAGTCTCTCAAAATACATGGGAAAGCCAAGCAAGGGAACATTGCTTTTATTGTTGTTCTCCATCTTGAAGTCTTGATATTTTTGGTTAGAATCACTCATCGAACCTCGATCTATTACGCAACAAAGCCGGTTTTGGATCCACAGAAGGAAGCAAGTAGCAAAACCCTGCAAAATAGGCAAAAGAAACAAAGAAAACAGAAAGACATCATTTGCAGTGATATAGGTCATCTCCGTATATTTGTTTGAAATGTTTCCAGTATTTTGATTTGGTTGTTCAATGTTTCCAGTATTTTGTTTTGGTTGTTCAATGTTTCCAGTAATTTGTTTTGGTTGTTCAATGTTTCCAGTATTTTGTTTTGGTTGTTCAATGTTTCCAGTAACCTGATTTGGTTGTTCATTGTTTCAGTAACTTGTTTTGGTTTTTCAATGTTTCCAGTAACCGGTTTTGGTTGTTCAATATTTCCAGTAACCTGATTTTGGTTGTTCAATGTTTCCAGTAGCTTGTTTTGGTTGTTCAATGATTCCAGTAACTTGTTTTGGTTGTTCAATGTTTCCAGTAACTTGTTTTTGGTTGTTCAATGATTTCGGTAACATGTTTTAGTTGTTCAATGTTTCCAGTAACTTGTTTTGGTTGTTCAATGTTTCCAGTAACTTGTTTTGGATGTTCAATATTTCCAGTAACTTGATTTGGTTGTTCAATGTTTCCAGTAACTTCTTTTAGTTGTTCAATGATTCCAGTACATTGTTTGGTTGTTCAATGTTTCCAGTAACTTGTTTTGATTGTTCAATGTTTCCAGTAACTTGTATTGGTTGGTCAGTATTTCCAGCAACTTGTTTTGGTTGACAAGGATCCAATTACTTTTTAATCGGAGCGTTTCTCATAAGTTTTAGAAAAAGGTGACATCTGCAGACCAAACCTGCCATCAATCCTTCTTTACGGGAGTTTCCCCAACAAGATTAATGGAGAGAAGATACAGAAAACACTTACAATGGCCGGAAATTACAATCGCGTGCCACAATCAACCTGGAGAACGCACAAGAAAAAAAACAACAAAAAGACAATCGTAGACAACGATAGGAACTCGGGATAGCTGGACTTGATACCGGCACCAGCAAGAGCTGGCTTAAACCTCCCCCTTTCTCTATTCCGTTTCCCAAAAGTACAATTAAGATACAAATGAAACCAAATACCTCAATCTTAGAAGGAAAGAATAAGAGAACATTGAAATTGAGATTTTTAGAGAGCAATTATTTCCTCCTGGCTTTACATTTTCAAAAATTGGCATGTATAAAAAAAACGAAAAAGAAATAAAAGCCAAATCGGTATAGTTTCCACACGAAACTCAAAGCCCATAAAAGTGAAAAGAACTAAAGAAAAATAAACATGAAAATAAAAAACACTTGATTTCTAACAAAACCACAAATTCTCAAGCATATGCTCCGGAAGGACTTGGAAAGGTGTGCTCATTTTACAGGATTTCACGGATAATATTACCATTTTTAAATATTTCTTGTCCTGTACATTTTCTCTATTTTAGTGCCCTATGTCGTGGACCTTTTCTCTTAAATCATTATGTTTTTGACATAAAAAATAATATTTCTGCTTCTATACTTTATTTACAATAACAAAAAAGCAACAATAAATATCACAGATTGAAAATAGCACTTTTCACTTAATACACAATATTGCCTTTATCACAATTTGTATAAACTTCACAAAAATGTTCACTTTATATCACAGCTTATAAGTAGCACTATGGAATATTATAAAAAGTCAATTAAAATGTCATGGCCTTCTTAGCAAATCGTCGCTTTTCACCGGCTGTCCATGATTTTGACTTTGCACGAAAATGACGTAGGTCTGCAGAATGGTCTGAATGCAGCATCGGTCGGTAGCTGATTGGATCACAAAGTTGTGGCTGTTCGTTGAAGAATGCTTTAAACCCATTGTCTAGTAAGTAGATCTCTGGAAAGTTCAAAGCTGGGTAATTCTCTTTGTTCACCTCGCGGTCTTTACTTCGTAGAAATCTCAGCATCTTTGGTCCTCTCTCGGATGAAAATTCGCAATGGAAGATAAGTACTTCTTTGTTTGATGTAGGTTCTTTCAAAAGAGTCAATATCTCTTCATGTAAATATCGGTTTTCTGCATCTCTTATATGTCCGCCTTCATACTCGTACGGATATCGGCAATCGATGATTCTGTAGCTATCGATAACATCGCTGTATTTGCCCTTGATGACATCAGCAAGTGTATCTGGTGTTATACTTTTAACGTCATTGTGTTTTCCAGGAACAGTTGGTAAACATAACTCTCTGCTGCCATCTGCAACCAGGTTTTCACTGTCTGCTAGGATACTGACTGCTGTTTTGACATCAAATGAACTCTTGTGTCGCTTGAACGATGGCGTGTTCACATCTGCATCTTCATTACGTTTTCTTTTCGCCGAGAATGGCGAGGCCACACCGGCTGTACTGAAGTCATATTCCATACCGAGACCAGAATCTTCATCGGGTTCCAGAAACAGGGTTCTCTTCATTTTTGGTGTCACAACCGACAAGACTTCATCGTATTTCTCTGGAGAAAGGTCAAAGTTCAGCTGACATACCGCTTCTGGAATTGCATCATGTTCTTCGGAGTTTTGAAATAAACGTCTTGACAGCATTGTTTTTTTCTGTTGTTACAATTTTATTCAATCGAATTGATAATGATGAAAATGCGAAAAATAGTTCATTTATACTTTCATTTTGACAATAAGTGAATTATCTCTGATTTCAGAGTCGTGCTCACCTCTTTGCTCAAATTAAGAAAATAATGTTCACCCGAAGCCCTATGGTAGAGCTTGGGTAATGATTGATCCAATTCGAAGGCCCTTTAAAGATTGCACTTCCAAGCTTTGATGTTGATAGGTATGAAATTGATTAAAGCGTATCTAATAATTGGTTGTCAAAATCTCTAAATGAAAGCGAGAACTGATTGAGTGGGTGTTTGCAATTAATTACCTGAATTTAATTCAAATTATGAAACATGTTTTATCCGATCTAAAGAAATTACAAAAAGTACATATTCAGTAAAAATAATAAATTATATTTGTATTTAAAAAAACACACACATTGTATTTATTGCGATAAAGTATGCAATTTTGTGCAAGCCTACAAACCAAACAAATAAAAATACGAGTCAATATTTTGTTTTTGCTTTGTTTTTAATTTGCTTTGGTTTTTTTTTGTTAAAACTTTGTTTTCTTTTCTTTGCAACACTTAGTTGTTGTTTTTTTTATTTCTTTGCAACACTTCATTCTCTTTTTTTTTTGTTTTTTTTTTCTTTGCAACATTTAGTTTTCTTTTTCAAACAAACAAACAAACAAACAAACAAGAATTTGCACAAAACGCAGGGACTATACATTGTTGTATATTCCTGACAAAAAGTAACAACAAAAAAAGAACCATATAATCAGAAAGCAACTAATTAACACATGAATTGGAGAACACAATGTAAAAATATAGACACAAAAATAGGATATAAAATGGCTCATATTTATATATACTACAATAAGCATCAGTTTCGAAGTTTTTTCCAAGAGCTTCGTATGTGTAAATCTTAAAATACATTCTTAAATTTGTTGATGTTTTTATATAGATTTGCTAACTACTTTTTTCCAACACATGACGGTTTGGGGATATATATGTTCCAGACCATATGCGTATTTGGACCGTCCGCGTACGGTCCGGACCATACGAGTATTTTTTCGAAATACCCATACGGTCAGACAGTACGCGTATGGTCCGATCGTACGCGTACGGTCTGGCCATTTCAAAGTCTTGCTTGTTCTTGGGTATATATCAACTAATCAATACAATGTTTATAATATTATTTTATATATTAAGCTCTTATGTTTAGAAACAACTAAGATTTTCTAAAAATAGCTTTTTTGAAGAAAATAAGAAAAAGTAAGAAGTTACTCTTATTATTTTTTGAAATTCCCTTTATAAAATTGACTAATTAATTGAACGTTATTTGAGATAGAATTATAAGAAATAGTGTTTCGTAAAAAAATAATTGGGTATTAATTGAAATAATGCGGTTTTCTGGTCTGAAATTCCTGAGAAAAAATCATTGAATACCACCTCTACGAAAAAACAACGTGTTTCCCAATTATACCCCAAAAGGGTGCAATAACCAAAATCTTGTAAAGAGACAGCTGAATAAATATACATGCGGAAATAGCAGTGTTCCAAATAGGAATAACCACTGTCCATGACAAAACTTGTTTTATGTAAAAAGGAAGTTTATGTATCACCTTTAAAATTTGTGTGAAAATGTGATTTTTTTTATTTCGCTATAATTTCATATCAGTTATATTTGTAATTTATTATTTTTATAAAGACCTAATAATTTATATGATATAGTGGTAGTTTGTGCTATCAATTTTGACTGTAATTTACTTCTTTGTTTGAATAAGGAATGTATTGTCTGTCCTTTTTTTGTACTCATACGGTCCAAATATACCCATATGGTCCAGCTCGTGGCAGACCGTACACGTATACCCATACGGTCCGACCGTACGCGTATGGTCCGACCATACGCGTACGGTCGGACCATACGAGTATACGCATACGGTCTGGACCGTACGCGTACGGTCCAAATACGCGAATGGTCTGGAACATATATGTAACACTGGAAAACTCTTATCGCCATCTAAACAAAATCAATGAGTTCCCTTTTTTCATAACAAGAATTTAGACTTTTCAACAGCAGTGAATATGTTTAAAACGGAGGCCACATCCAGTAACAAGAATATCCATCTACAGCAATACACGAAATAAAGCCTCAATATTTTCAAAGATTAGAGTTTTAATAAAAACTGGAAATTTCTATATAATGCAAGGTAAAATGTTTATGTCAGACACTAGGGAAGCTCTAGTCCACCAGCAGTTGATTAATTTGATATTGTTATTAAAGAATTGCTGCATACATTCAATGATTTGATTTAGTGCGGCACTGGTATCGCGCTATATTATTTGAGTTTCATAAAGTGAAGACAATGAAGGCTCTGTCACAACTGTTTTCTATGTGAAACAGTGAGTGCGGGGATCGCTATTGTTTCCGACATTTATGACTCCAGTGATTTTGACGATACTCATTTGATCTTCTTTGGTATTGATTGCAGGCATCTTTCGGGACCCAGATATTCAAAAACTTGTTCCCGTTCATTTTGACAACCAGGACATGCATGGCCAACAATCAACGACAATCGATAATGCGCATGCGCTACTTTA
>MJUU01034057.1:46174-59465 GCA_002080025.1 Modiolus philippinarum | reverse complement strand
CTGAAAGCTTAGATCAAGAGGAATCCAAAGAAAAAAATCCCATCGAAATCCGATGAAAAGTAAAGATTTGACATATTTAGAAAAATTGCATTTTTGGCTCCTTTGACCCCTTGTAGCTCGGAAACGGTAAGACCTACAAAAATCTAATAGCTGAGTGCTATATTAATTTTTCACAAGTAATCCATTGAAAAAAACTGCATCAAAATTGGACTTAAAATAAAAAAATTTTTTTTTGTTGAGATTTGCCCCTGTTGGGCCCCATTTATCTCGTGAGCGGTACATGCTACGTGAAATCCGTTGGCATACTCCAGATTGGAAATTTCCTCAGGAGCACACTGAAACAAACCCCATCAAAATCCAATAAATAATAAAGATTCTACAGTCAAATATGTGAAAACACCCAATTTAACCCTTTTTTGGCCCCTAATTCTGAAATGGGTGGGGCCAAAAACTAAAGGAAAAAAAAGTTTCTCAAGAATGTTCCAAGAAACATCATACTAAGATTTGAAAACAATCCGTCCACTAGAACCAAAGTTAAGCTGTCCACAGACACGAAAATACCTAATTTAACCCCTTTTTGCCTCTTTTTCAAAAAGGGGTTGGGCAGGGAACGCGAAATTAAAACCTGGGCTTAAGCTTGTGCCAACAAACATCATGCTAAAATTTGGTAACAATCCGTTCACTAGAACCAAAGTATACTGTCCACAGATGCCGACGCCAACGCCGACGCCAGCACCATACCATAATACTACTGCAAAATTTTTGCGGTTGTATAAAAATCAATCAAATCAAATTCTAAAATAGGAGGTGCACATCTACATTATGTCACAAAGACTAAAGTTTCATGAAAATCTATTCAGTGGTTCAGGAGGAGTAGCGGATAAGAGATGGGTACCCCCATGTGTACATGTACTGTAATGACAAAGTCCATGTTTTGCTACGGGAAACCCCCAAAATCAATCAAATCAAATTCTGAAATAGGAGATGCACATCTACATTATGTCACAAAGACTGTGTTAAAGTTTCATGAAAATCTATTCGCTGGTCCAGGAGTAGTAGCGGATAAGAGATGGGTACCCCCATGTGTACATGAAATGTAATGGCAAAGTCCATGTTTGGCTATGGGAAACCCCAAAAATCAATCAAATCAAATTCTGAATTAGGAGGTGCACATCTACATTATGTCATAAAGACCGTGTTTAAGTTTCATGAAAGTCTATTCCGTGGTTCAGGAGTAGCGGATAAGACATGGGTACCCTCATGTGTAACGGACAGACTGACGGAAGGATGGACGGACACCCCCATCACTATATACCCCCCACTTTTCAAGCAGGGGGTATAAAAAATAGTAATGGTGCATTTAACGATACCCTGCCACGTTTCACAAAATTTCTTAGTTCCAAGGCACATAACTCCAGAACCCCATGGACCTCTGAATCCAAAATGGAACTTGACCTGAGTTTTGTTGTAAAAAAACTTGCATACCAAGTTTGAAGACCTTGTGTAATTTCTTTCACAAGTTATCAGTCGGAAACCCTAAAATTCACAAAATTTTTAAGTTTCAAGGGACATAACTCCAGAACCCCTTGGACCTCTGAACCCAAAATCAAACTTTACCTGAGTTTTGTGGTAAACAATTTGCATTCCAAGTTTGAAGACCTTGTGTTATTTAATTCACAAGTTATTAGTCGGAAACCCTAAAATTCGCAAAATTTCAAAGTTTCAAGGGGCATAACTCCAGAACCCCTTGGACCTCTGGACCCAAAATGAAACTTGACCATCATTTTGTTGTAAACAACTTGCATACCAAGTTTGAAGACCTTGTGTTATTTCGTTCACAAGTTATCAGTCAGAAACCCTAAAATTCCCCAAATTTCAAAGTTTCAAGGGGCATAACTCCAGAACCCCTTGGACATCTGAACACAAAACCATACTTGACC
This sequence comes from Modiolus philippinarum, assembly GCA_002080025.1. Lineage (NCBI taxonomy): Eukaryota > Metazoa > Mollusca > Bivalvia > Mytilida > Modiolidae > Modiolus > Modiolus philippinarum. The sequence continues at coordinate 57,525 of MJUU01034057.1, read as the reverse complement.
TGAGTTTTGAGGTAAACAACTTACATACCAAGTTTGAAGACCTTGTGTTATTTCGTTCACAAGTAATCGGGCGGAAATCCTAAATTTTGCAAAATTTCAAAGTTTCAAGGGGCATAACTCCAGAACCCCTTGGACCTCAGAACCCAAAGTCAAACCTTATCTGAGTTTTAATGTAAACAATTTGCATACCAAGTTTGAAGACCCCTTGTTATTTCATTCACAAGATTTCAGTCGGAAACCCTAAAATTCGCAAAATTTCTAAGTTTCAAGGGGCATTACTCCAGAACCCCTTGGACCTCTGAAACCAAAATCGAACTTGACCTGAGTTTTGTGGTAAACAACTTGCATACCAAGTTCAAAGACCTTGTGTTATTTCCTTCACAAGTTATCAGTCAGAAACCTTCAGGGGACGGACGGCTGGATGGACGGGCACAAGACTGAGGGTATCACATAATACCTCACCACTACGTGTGGCCGGGTATAAAAAATCAGAAGAGGTTGCCCTCATAATCTAGTGTATACATATTGCTGAAACTGTAAATAAAATATGTAGCAGTATGCTTTGTTCTAAAATTTCAGTTTTCTTGTCTGGTTTCCATGGCAACTAAGAGCTTTTCCATCCATTGCAACCTATATCAGACCACAATTCAAAAAAAAAAAAATTGGGCAGGGGTTCCCCTTAATTTCAAAGTAATACATATTGCTGAAATCAAAGCATTCAGAGAAAAGTGGTAAAGATTGTCCTCATAAATAGCTGTAATTATAACATGTTTGAAAAGAAACGTTTATAACCTCCCTTAGTTTAATCATCTCCCTTTTTATAAAATTTTCACTTTTCTTTATATCTATCTTTAAATTATAGACACTCCCTAAAAAGTGTGTTGATGTACATAATTAGAACTATTTGATATATATATATATATATATTACAAGTTCTAGTAATAAAAAGAATATTTCTGTATGAATAATAAAACTTTTGTAGACTTTTGTAGCTATTTTTGTAATTTAAATCATTTCAGGCTAGAGTGTGTTTCACATTTAACAATAGGTGTACCCTACTGACAGCAACCTTGTGTTGTAAGGACATAAGGACCTTTTTGGACAGGACCATATAACCACAATTGTGACAAAGTTTGGCACTTGACTAGTAGTTTCTTAGCAGATCTTTGAATTTATTTCCCATAGTGTCCAATTTAAACTATATTCCCCGCTGGCGACCATAACTGAGGATGAATTGGATGAGGTAAGGACCTGTCGGATACCCTTTCAAGAAGGCACCATCTAAGGACCATTGTGAATAAGTTTGGTTCTAACTGGACTAGTAGTTTCTGAGAAGATCTTTGAGTGTATTTTCCATAGAGTCCAATGTCAAAACTATGTTCCCCACTGGCAGCCATCTTGGATGAGGTACGGACCAGCCGGACACCTTTTTTGGAAGGGACCGTCTAAGGACCATTATAACTAAGTTTGGTTCTAATTGGACTAGTAGTTTCTGTGAAGATCTTTGAATGTGTTTTCCAATAGGGTCCAATGTTAAAACTATGTTCCCCACTGGCGGCTATCTTGGATGAGGTATGGACCTGCTGGATATAATTTTTAAAGGGGACCATCTAAGGACTATTGTGACCAAATTTGGTTCCAATCGACCAAGTGGTTTCAGAGGAGAAGATCTTTGAATGAAAAGTTTACGATGGACAGATGGACGCCGGACGCCAAGTGATGGCAAAAGCTCACCCTGGCATAGCCAGGTGAGCGAATTATAGGATATGGAGTAAATGGACACAAGTGAAAGTCTCTACAAATACATGATAGAACCAAGCAAAGGAACAAGGCTTTAATTTTGTTCTTCATCTTGAAAGTCACCATAAAATTTTGACAATGAGCTTTGCTCATACCTCACAGTAAGTTCATAACGGCCCTAGTACCAGTTTGAGTGGAATCCTTTGCTAAATGTCAAATAGCTCTTCTTCAAGTCTTTTTGGATAAGGATGTGGGATCTTCAACAAACATAAATTAAACTGGCAAAGTGCTCTTACAATCACTGTCATCCGTTGCCAGACAAAAAAGACTAGCTTCTCAACCTAAATGACAATTCCAACATATAGATAAACACAAACTACTCTAGCATCCTAGTTTTGTTCCAATAAATGTTGTGACCAAGTTTGGATCCCATTGGCTTTGTTGTTTCAGAGGAGAAAATCTTTGTGAGTGCTTTCCCATCTGGTCCAATGTTAAATTATGTTCCCCACTGACGGCCATCTTGGATGTGCTGCAGACACATTTTTCAAAGGAGGCCAACTAAGAACTATTATTACTAAGTTTGATCCCAAAACTGGCCTATTAGTTTCAGAGGAGAAGATCTCTGAATGTGTTTTCCCAAAGGTAACAATGTTAAAATAAGTTCCCTGCTGGAGGCCATCTTATCAGACATATTTTTTTTAAAGTGGACCATCCAAGGATAATTGAGACCAAGTTTGGATAAAATTGGCTTTGGTCCAATGTGAAACTATGTTCCCCACTTGCCTCCAGCTTGGATGTGCTGCCGACTTACAGGACATTTTTTCAAAGGGGCCAATGAAAGACTATTGAGACAAAGGTTGCTTCCAATTGGCCTAATAGTTTTCCAGAATGAGATCTTAGAAAATGTTTTCCCTTGGGGTCAAATGTTATTTTGGCCTAATAGTTTTCCAGAATGAGATCTTAGAAAATATTTTCTCATGTGGTCAAGTGTTATTTTGTCCTAATAGTTTTCCAGAATGAGATCTTAGAAAATGTTTTTCCCATGGGGTCAAATGTTATTTTGGCCTAACAGTTTTCCAGAATGAGATCTTAGAAAATGTTTTCTCATGTGGTCAAGTGTTATTTTGTCCTAATAGTTTTCCAGAATGAGATCTTAGAAAATGTTTTCCCATGGGGTTAAGTGTTATTTTGTCCTAATAGTTTTCCAGAATGAGATCTTAAAAAATGTTTTCCCAATGGGGTCAAATGTTATTTTGGCCTAATAGTTTTCCAGAATGAGATCTGAGAAAATGTTTTCCCATGGGGTCAAACTAAGTTTCCTGCTGGCTGCCATCTTTGATAAGGTCGGACAACTTGACCATCTTCAATAAAATTTTGTCCTTGACAAGCTTTACAATTTTGCAATTTAAACTTGACCTCTATCTCAAACTGTTTTTGAAATATTAGACAAAAGGAATAAAATCACGAAAAATTTGACCAATAAAGGGCAATAACTCCATGGGTACTTTGATTTTCTTCAAAATTTCCATGAGGGTAGAATTTGATATGCTGAACATTTTATCAATTTAAACTTGACCTCTATCTGGGACTGTTTTTGAAATATAGGACAAAATATATAAAATCAGGAAACTAACCTCTTTCTGTTAGAGTTTTTCAATAAAAAATAAAGAATATCAAAATTTTTGAAATTTTATGGAAATAGGCCAATAACTAAAATGGGTCATCAGATTTTCGTCAAAATTGCAGGGTGGGTAGATCTTGTCATTCTGAACATTTTTATCTCTGTGTCAGATTTTTGATATCTGTAGTGGTTTTCAAGTTATTTGCCAAAACTGCAATCTACACCTATGTTCTATTTTCAGTAACGGCAGCCATGTTGTTTGACCTGGGAAATAGAAAATAATAACAAATTTGAAATTTGATATCTAGTAATGATTCATTTGGAGTTTGGTTCTATTTAGCCCTGTGGTTTCAAGTAGAAGATTTTAGAAAGTGAGCTAACTACAGACGGATGACAGACGACAAGTGATGGCAAAAGCTCAGTCTGGCATAGATAGGTGAGCTAAAAAGTGTGGAAAACTGATACTTAATTCAAATCTTATAAGTTCAAGGCCCGTTACTTCATCAAAAATCAGTGGAGCAGAACCAACCTTTAACTTGATCTGTAACTCATTAAGGTAGACTCACATAAACAACATCAGATCAATATCTGTAATTGTTAAGAAAAAAAGTGTGGAAAACTGATGCTGGACTGACGGATGGACAGACAGACGGACGCACGGACAGAGTTCAAACCTTAAGTCCCAATCAGCTATCAACAATAGAGGACTAATAAGTGGTGTCCCACTCCCACAGTGGAATTATGGAATAGCTCTTATTAACAGATGTATCACCAGGAAATTCTACATACTCCATTCAAAAGATGGACACTAAAACAGGGAGTGGTGGTATAAATATCTGTGGGCGGAGTTATGTTTGAATTTTTCAATATTTTCACCACAGTAATGTGGAAGAAGAAAAATACAATATGTTATAAAAGAACTAACTAGGAGACATGGGACTTTAAAATACTACTCTTGAAAAAGGAAACACAAGGATAATTGTGCCAATAACAGGTCTGAAATTGAAAAGCTCACAAAAAGAGTTGATGGTTTATTAGGACACGAGTGTTTAATTAGAATATATACAATAATTGTAGTAAAATGAGGCACAAATACAAAGTATAACTAAGACAGGATTTCACTATTTTTTTTTTAATTTTTGCTCAATTTTATTGACAATTAGTTTTTTGCTGAACAAAAACTACATATACAGCCTAGTGCCAAAAGTGAGTAAACTTTTCAATTTATGGCAGATTTCTCGAATGATTAACGTATTTTATTTGCAATTCTTCAATGAACATACCAATATTCCTCTAGTAACACCTATAAAACTCCTTCTAAACTCCTGTCTTTTGTCTGCTAATCAATTACTCAACTTTCTATAGAATTCTATTGTATACCAATTTGTCATCACTGGAGTATCAAGGTAAACCCCTTCAGGCAGTACAAATTGGTATACAATAGAATTCTATAGAAAGTTGAGTAATTGATTAGCAGACAAAAGACAGGAGTTTAGAAGGAGTTTTATAGGTGTTACTAGAGGAATATTGGTATGTTCATTGAAGAATTCCAAATACAATACGTTAATCATCCGAGAAATCCATCATAAGAATCCATTTCTTATCCGATTTCCATGAAATTTTCATTGTTAAATAGATTTTGATATACAGATTATTGCAATAATTTTGAAATTTTTTTTAACAGGAACTGTTTTTACATGAAATGCACACTTTTGCATCTTATTGTTACAGATGTAAAAATGTAATAACTAATAAGTTTCCCTTCCAGTTTAATTTAAAACTGATTTAGGATTAATGTCCTAGTATTAAATTTTGAGAAGAAACAAAATGTCATTATTTTCATAATTTATATGTAATACATGTACTGGGATGTTCTTTGGAACAATGGTGTGATTCATACTGTTACTGACAACTGGAAATTACAGGAAATATAAAATAATATAAATCTATACATGAAAAGGCAACTTGACAGGATTAGACATGTGGAAATACATGGTTGAATTACATCCATGTTGTAGTGTTTATTGAGATGAAGCAGATATGGAATTGAGATTAATAGACAAAACTTCAGTAGAAGAGCCTTAAATGATTTCAAGATATATCAGTTTACATACTGTTCAATGATAAACTGAGGACTATGATGGCAGCTGTATTGAAATTATGATCAGGACTTATATAAATCATGTTACTATGCCTGATTAAATGCACTTAATCTAAGACATAGTTTTCTTCAAGATCTAGCAGTTCAATTCAATCATAAACTGAACATCAAAAGTGGAGGGCATCTTTGATAAATGACTGGAATTTTTAACATGCCTGATTAAAGTGACCTGATCTTTGGAACAATTTTCTAGATGTATCAGTAATTCACTTTGTTTTCACTTAGGGTAGTGATTCCTAAATTATGATCCATCATGACAGCCATCTTGAATTTCTAATCACCATAAAAACTAGAAAACTATGAGCAAAGCTCACTAATAATATACCCCCTGCTACCCCATTTGATTTCAGAAAAAAAGATCAAATCAAATTTTCAAATAGATGGTGCACAATGGCAATGTGTACAAAACATTCTGTGAAAGTTCCAATATATTTCATCAAGTGGAGGAGGAATTGTCGCCACAAAGTATATACCTTATGGCAGACAGACTAACGAACAGACCGACATATACCATGATCACTATATACTGCCCCACTAAAGCGGGGTTATAATAAAACCTTCATGTCCTTTTTCAAATGAGAAATATTTACCAAGTTTGATTTCATTTGGGTAGTGGTTTCTTGTACAGTTTAATCTTATACTAAGGTCTACAGTGGTGGCCATCTTAAATTACCTATTTCATGTAACACCAATATGTAGAACCATTATCAAAACTTCTTGCTTACATCTAATGAAAGGTTTATGCCAAGTGAAGTAATGTTTTTCCGTAATTACATGGAAAAAATGACGATGGATGTAAAGTAATGAATACCTCACATGACCCTTCAGGTCAGGTGAATAGCTTTTAAACAATTATCAGAGACACAACTCATATGAAAGACCTATGGCAAATTATAAATTAGTGTACATGGAAACTAATTAAATAGTTAATCAACATTTCTTCATGGCAAAAGCACCAAATCCTTCATCCACGACATCTCTTGATACTCCCTTATCAGCGTGAATACACGTTACACCTGAAAAATATAAATAACAAACCTCACAAGTGGGAATATGACATCAAAATCTCCTCACTAAAGCATCATTATCACTTAAAGTTTCATCATTTTTTTTTCTTGCAAATGACTTGATAAGTGCTCAGTGATTGTTTATATATGAAAAAGAAAGGAAATGGGGTAAATGTCAAGGAGACAACATCCCATATCCAGGTTAAAACGACCCAAAACAAAGCATCTAGGGGTCACCATACGGTCTTCAACACAGTGAGGAACCTCATACCATATAGCAAGCCCTAAATGGCCCCGAAAAGGTAAAAAAGAGAATGAATCAATGGAAACAAACCACATAGTTGTGGTTGTCCTCTACTATTTTTTTTTGTCTGGCAATGGATGACAGTAATTTACAAAGACTTCCCAATCTGATTTAATGTTTAACATCCATGATTAAACAGAAACATGGATGTAACATTGTTTGACATTTAGGGATAAATTACGCTGAAACTGGTGCTAGGGCCATTAGGGGCCGTGAATTACACTGAAACTGGTGCTAGGGCCAGTAGGGGCTGTCTTGAACTTACTATGAGGTATGAAAAAAGCTCATTGTTTAAGGTATCATATTGACTTCGAGACGAAAAACAACAATAGAAGCGTTGTTTGATTGCTTGATTTACTTTGCATGTATTTTTGCGCCCAATAAAACTAGTTTAACCCCGCCGCAGCAGGGTTGCGCCTGTCCTAAGTCAGGAAATTTATTAAGCCTTTGTGTGTCTTGTCTGTTTTCTAGTTAGTTTACTTTATGTCTGTAGGAGTCTAGGATGATGTTTATTTCGCTGAACTTGATTACTCTTTATTTAGGGGCGACTCCGACCTGCCGTTGGGTGTGGGGTTTCCTCACCGTTCATTGAAGATCTTATGGTGGCTTTTAGTTGTTATTACTCCCCTTTGGGTCGTTTCTTTGACACATTTCCTGTTTACCTTCTTTTTCTATTTGAACTAATTTTTTACTCCACATCCTTATTTATTAAATTATCAAATTTCAAATTGATGCATGAAACCAGGCATGGGGTAATGCTAATTTGTATTTGTAATACCCTGTAATGCATTACATTATTACAAAGTAATGCATGTAATGTGTAATGCTCCATTTTTAGCATTACATGTAATTGTAATATAATGCATTACATTTCAAAAATGCCTGTAATTTAAGCATTACATGGCATTACATAGCATTACTTTTTCTACTTTGAAACTTTGGGTAAAGCTTTCCAACTAAAAAAAATGTTTTAGTATAATGTATTGCAACTCCATGTAAACTTTGAACATTGTCTTTTTCTTATATCTGCAAACTTTGCAACTTATCTAATACTATACAAAAAAAATGTTTTGTTTTCATTCAGAAATTTTATGATGAAAAACATTTAATTTCAATTCTAGTTTTGAAAATTAGCAATCCTTATATTACACAACAAACACAAGCTTCTAGTGATCAAAGTATAATTAGTTCGAAGATCAACGATTGTCACATGTAAAACACTTAATTAGTTTACATTTCAATAATTCCTTTCCTTTGACAAGTGGATTTATGGCTTTAAAGTGTCAGTTATAAGAAACCAACTCTATGTTTATTTATACCTGTAATTAAGGAGGATTTCTTTTTGTCGAGTATCGAGTTTTGAGTGAGAATTTGTGAGTATCGAGGCAGAATATGTGAGTATCGAGTACCAAAAAGCAGGTATCGAGTAACAAAAAGCGAGTATTGAGTGATAAAAAGCGAGTATCGAGTAACAAAAAAGGAGTATCGAGTGACAAAAAGCGAGTATCGAGTAGCGAAAAGCGAGTATCGAGTAGCGAAAAGCATGTATCGAGTGACAAAAGCGAGTATAGAGTAGCGAAAAGCGAGTATCGAGTAACAAAGAACGAGTATCGAGTGACAAAAAGCGAGTATCGAGTATCAAAAAGCGAGTATCGAGTTAGAAAAAGCGAGTATCGAGTGAGAAAAGGCAAGTATCGAGTAACAAAAAGCGAACAAGTATTTGGTTTTATTTCTCAATCTAATCTCTTTAAATCCACAGAGAATTATATAGTCAAAATTTGCCTATTTACACAAGGAGTTACATCCCTTGATTGCAATGTCATCAAATCCAGATTACAGCTTAAAAACGATTTTCTCGCATCGTAGTTTTCTTGGACAGTGATAGCAATTTCAAATACGAATATAATTTGATTTTCGCGGTAGACTTATGGCGGATTTCTCAGATGATTAACGTATTTTATTTACAATTCTTCAATGAACATAGCAATATTCCTCTAGTAACACCTATAAAACTCCTTCTAAACTCCTGTCTTTTGTCTGCTAATCAATTACTCAACTTTCTATAGAATTCTATTGTATACCAATTTGTACTGCCTGAAGGGGTTTACCTTCATACTCCAGTGATGACAAATTGGTATACAATAGAATTCTATAGAAAGTTGAGTAATTGATTAGCAGACAAAAGACAGGAGTTAGGAAGGAGTTTTATAGGTGTTACTAGAGGAATATTGGTATGTTCATTGAAGAATTGCAAATAAAATACGTTAATCATCTGAGAAATCTGCCATAATACACTTATGATCACCGATGAGAACAGTTGTAGACTCCAGTCATCGGACAAAAGTATTCGTGATTTCGAAAATTTCCTGTGCATTTCATGTTAAAATGGTCAACATTTAAAAAATTCTGCAGAGCTTATGTTTTTTGTCAGATTTTCATGAAAATTGCACCATTAAAAAGAGCTTGACAATCAGACTTTCTTCCTATAATTTTCATTTAATTTTTGGTGCTGTAGTTTTCTTATTGTCATGATTTAAATACAAAGTAAAATATCTTACTTCACAATTTACAATATCGACGTCCAAATTTCAAACTTGCATGCCTTTAAATGGGGGTAGTAAAAGGGGTTCCTCAACACGAAAGAACATGCCTAAAAATTGCCGAAAACGAATCATGAGTGATAAAAATGGTTAATCACGAAACACAGAAAATTGATGCTCAAAGTTCGCCGAAAACTTGATCCTATCTAAAGTTTTTTTTACCTGAAAGCTCTTAAAATCAATGAAAATCTATGAAATTTTGCTCTGTGATACCTTCCTGTACCGTTACAATCCTAATTGTAACAAGTCCCGATTTTTTTACAGGAAAATGAACACACATGAAGTATAAAATATCCAAAACGAATCACGAACTCAAAATATGGACAAAGACGAGGCGCGTGGAATAATGCCAACACGAAAACACAGGAATAAAAACACAAAACACGAAAACACGAATTTAAAAAACGCTAAAAACGTTGCACGAAAATAACCCTTTACCACCTCTTAAATCATGACAATATCAAAACCAGAACACCAAAAATTATATGAAAATTATAGGAAGTTCAAACTGTCTGTAAAGCTCTTTTTAACGTTATAAATTTTATGAAAATCGGGCAAAAGATGAGCTCAATAGAATTCTTTAAATAAAGACTGTCTTTATGAAATACACTGTGAAATTTCAAAATCACGATTACTTATGCAAGGCACGGACCATTTGATTTTCAGGGGGGGCCTGGTATTTTTTAGAAAAAAATTTTCTGGCCCTGACTTTTGCCAAAAAAAATTCTCTGGCCAGCGTTTGGGTTGAAAAAAATAATCTGGCCCTGATCCTGTCCATTAAAAAAAAAAGCCCGGCTCAACAAAATTTTCTAGCATTGTGTATATGGGAAAAAAATAATCTGGCCCGCAAAGCGGGCGAAAAAAATTTCCCGGCTCTGGTGAAAATCCCAGCCCCCCCCTGAAAATCAAATGGTCCGTGCCTAAGGAAAACTCCTATTTGCAACAGCAAAGTACAGTTTAGTGCAGGAAACCCAGGTTTACTGTGCAAACCCAGGTTTCTGTAGAGCGAAACCCGGTTTCGGTGAGGGAAACCTACATTTGCTTGAGGAAAATTGGGTTTAGCTTCAGAAACCCATTGGACGCTGAGCATTATGGACTCTTATTTGCTGTACTAAAGTCGAGTTTAGTCCAGGAAACCTAGCTTTACAGACAGCAAAACCCGGAAAATACCTTCTTTCAAAATACTGTAAAATTGCTAAAACTGATGCAAAATGCTTTAATAGCAATGTTCGACTGCTAATATGTCAGACAACATACAGCAAGGCGTGTATACCTAAAAGGTAAACCTACATGGGACCATCTGACACGATTTAAGCATATTTTGAAAATGACCCACGATATTAAGAACAAAATCACTGAAGAATGGCCCTACTTTTTTTCAATATAAGCATATTCATACATAATACTTTGAAAAGTTGAATACCATAGGTTCTTTAATCAAATGGAATATGTCAGCAACCCTCATCAGAGGTGTCGGTGGTAAAATGCATATGTAGCTGTTACTATGCCAATAGCTCTTTACATAAAGTGTTGTTATCTTTTCCTGGATTGAAAATTTCCATACTGGCATACTTCATACACAAAACTTTTAAAAGTTGAATACCATGGGTTCTTCAATCAAATGGAATATGTCAGCAACTCTCATTAGAGGTGTCAGTGGTAAAATGCATATGTAGCTGTTACTATGCCAATACCTCTTTGCATAAAGTATTATCTTTTCCTGGATTGAAAATTTCCATATTGGCATACTTAAGGTCATGTTGGCATATTTTGTCATTCCTACTGAATTGGCAGTTTTAAGCATATAGAGTTAAATACAGTGAAGTTAATACAGGACTTTTGATTTGTGTTCGCGTCGGAAATCAATCTATTATTATACGAATTAAATTGGGGGCTGCTTAAAAAATACAATTAGTAT
>MJUU01034055.1:32618-50270 GCA_002080025.1 Modiolus philippinarum | reverse complement strand
TGTGCCAAAAAGTTAATGGGACACAAATATGAGGTGATTCAGAGAAAATGTATCACGTGTATATCATCCCTATCATAACCACCACGTCGCCAACAAAGTGATCCGCATTCACGGAGGAACCAACCAGAACAGAATCAAAGGTCATCACTGCGCTTTACTTCCAATGTAAACATGCAAAATGGAACTTGGAATCGTGAACAACATGTTTAAGCTAAAAAGGCAGTGGCAAGCGCCCCATGCAGCAAATTTTTCATATGCTGATATTTTTCCTTACGACTAAGACTGTCAAATTTTCACTGTGGCAAGAATCAAAATTTCGGAGTTGTATTTAACTAGGATTATGTTAGAGGAAGGTGCGATTTTGCACATGAAGCAACTTTGAACGATAATTTATACTTCATTGCACAGTTTTATTTCTTGCCACAGTGATTTACGAGTAATATATGAAACAACAATTCACAAACAATTTTCATTTAACTTGAGCATGGTCCGCTTGCCACTGCCTTTTACGCTTTTATATATTTCTGTTTATTTCTAAATAAAGACTGTCACGTGACTACTTTCACTTTATCGTGAAGGTCCAGAATCACAGATCGGGGCATGAGAGATATAAACTTTGGTAGAAAACAAAAACTATAACATTAAACATCGATATTAAGCTATACACTGTCTTGAAAAATTGATGCCGTTTAAGGGCTGTAAAACTTGTCTGTTTTTGAATTTCTACTTAACCTCCCTGCGACTTTCAAGTCTTATTTTTTCGCCGCGAAAGATCTTATAATAGTAATAATAAAAAGTAGGGTCTTACACATATTAAACAGCCGAAATCGATACAAATCGATTTAAAAGTTGTCCCATGGTGTTTTTAAGCGCTGCACATATATAGAAAAACAAAAAAAGTTTTCTGGTTTCTTTTATTTGAAAATAACAGATGTGTTTGCATATATTATCCTTTGCACACATTCAACAAACTCACTCTTGTCGGTGTGCAGATTGATTTCATTTTCGCCTTCAACCAGAGCTTCTACTTGGAAATAAATTAAGACGTGTTGACAAAATCTTACTAGACAAAAATGCAATGAGATACAACCAAAACTACATATGTAATATAATAATGGACCTTTTACTCTGTCAAAATGTTATATATGGACATATTGACCTCATAAAAAGTCCATAATTGATAAATATTTTATACATATAGCGAGGTATAAAATAAAGACAAATATAAGGTCTGCCGATGTTCTAATTCGCATAGAGCCTAATTGCAATAATCTATTTCAATTCTAATATATTTAACAAGAGTTTCGAACATTCGAAGCGGCACTTCGAGAGCAATATTGGGTTTTGCACTAGAATTGAAATACGTCGGAAAACTGCATACATGTACAAACACACATAAATGAACATAGAGAAATCTATATTCGATCTTTTATTACTGCAAGTGGCTAATAAGCTGATGAATTTGTACAAATAATCTGTTATAAAACATATAAAATATGGATATTTTAACATCGAAGCGGGTATAAGTGTTACCTGGTTGTATTTCTGATTTATATGACTGCTTAGTTATGTTATTTTTGAAACCCAAAAAAGGAAAGAAAGGAAATTAATCTTATATTTATATACATTATATATAATATTATTTTATAAACGTTAAAAATTAAAAAAATATATTTAAATCGTAGAGCATGATATGCAACATAGGTAAGATTTCATAACAACAACAGTGGCGGATTTAGGGGGGGGGGGGGGGCCCGGGNGGGCCCGGGCCCCCCCTTAGGTGGGAAAATATTTAAAATTCCTAGGGGTTTTTAAAAAAATTGGGTTCCGGGCCCCCCTTTTGAAAAAAATATTGGTCGGGCCCCCCCTTAGCAGAAAGTCTGGATCCGCCACTGAACAACACATTCGTTGCTAGGTTACGCTTATGTCAATTTCCGTTCAAAGTCTTAAATTAAGTAATTGTTTTAAATATTATTTGATGTGGATTTTTGGGTGATTCATTTTTTAAAACTTTATTTACACAAAATAAAATGAATATTGAGTGAATAAAATGTGAAACTATACATTACGAATGTCCTTTTGTATAAAAATTTACGCATGTGCTAAAACATATTGTTGGAAGTAGAACATAGCTTTGTTTCCAAAGCGAAAGAAGAGAGTCATATTAGAATGGTGAATAATATCTGCGCATACCAACCACGAGGATTTGAGTCTATTTCACTTGCTACACAATTAATCAATTCTTTTTTCTACGTTTTACTTTTATTTAAGAAACATCTGCGTTTACTCAAAACGCCATACTGCCACGTTGCATTGCTTATAATATATATAATAAGCTCACAATGGTTCATGAAAAAAACATACAATTATGACTAACGAATTAAATGATTCATCCTTCGTAGCCTATCTTCGCTAAGATTGTCTTGAAATTAATGTTCATGTGGTTTTCTAGAACACAACCGGTATTTTAATGTTTCAACCTAAAAAGTATCAAAAACCAGATTGTATTTTTTCCAGTTACATAGCACAAAATCACAGGATTCGACAATTGCTACCTCAGTGATCGGAAACTTAATAGGTGATGCAAGAAGTACATTTCATTTTAAATTTATATGAAAGAGATTCAAGTTATGTGTACCTCTGTGTGTTTGTTATAAGATCTGTAAATACATGTAGTTAGATTTGCCAAATATAGACTTCATTTCCGTTCTTTAAAATTTCAATTCAAGGGAAGTAACTAAATAGAGAATCAAGACCATGTGACACGTGACTAGTCATCAGAGTTACCCAAGAAACCCTTATAAAAGACGTATACGATATCTATTGAGATTTAAAACCAAAACCATATAGATTAAAAGTCATATTTTTCTGATAAAATTCACAAAAGATGAAGTTTTTCAACCGCACAGGTCAAGAGAAACTCATTTTTGCATTTTGGTTAATCAACTTCGGAAACACCAAAGTTTTTCCGGCCCAGAGATGCTTCCCTTTGCATTAGATTGAAAACACGAGGTAAAATTATGGGATTACAAATGGACCAGAGAACGCATCATATTATGCTCTTTATATAGATGTAAAATACTAAAATTAAGTATATTCTTTTATTACCAAAAAAAAAACATTAACCAAGAAAATAACAGTCTTGCAATCTGCCAATTTTCCTAAACAACGATAGTAGAATATCGAGGGAAAACGCCGATAATATCAAATCCGAGAAGCCGTGATATCAAGCATTAAAAAGTCCATTAAAAATTGTAACATTGACACTTTCTACCTTTCAACGATGTCATGGGACGAAAATTAATTACTATCAAAGATGTCACAGTAAAACTTCAAAGAAGTCAAAATGAAGTCATGTACCGAGCTGTTATGCAGGTTAAAAGTTGAAAGCTAGAGATGGCCAGTATCTTGAAGGTATACAACGTCTGTATCTGGAAGGCCATAAGATGTCGACAAGTTTTAAGAACTCAAAATCAATTCATATTATAGTAATTGTAGCTTTAAATATAAAAAGAGAAATTATCAATAAAATTGACCTTAAGCCGTGTGAGATTTTGGCTCATTTGGACCCCTTGGTCTTTGAATAATTACCTTTAAATTTCTCTTCTAAAACTCTTTGCTAAATGAGACCACACTCAAGGCAGCACGCATATCATGCTAGTTTTTTTCATTACATGATAGAGGGCATTGTTACATACATGGATCTTAAAAAGTCATTTTTGTTATCTTGTTATAGCCAATTCGAGTTTTATTATTTTGCGTCTGTCGTGCGTCTGGTGTACACATTTCATTTAACGATATGCTTGGACACTATTGGGTCGGGCTATTAGAACCACACTTGCCACAATACATTTGATAGTACCTTAAAAATACCTTCTGCAGATCTTCTATATATCCATTATGGCTGCTACTTTGCAATATAGATTACTTCTGGACCCTTTTGGAAAACATATTCAAAGTCTCTGAACCTCTTTGGTCAATTTGAACCAAACACAATATTAATTATATGGTCCCAAGTTTTTCAGGTTCGCCTTTTATAAAAGATGCCAAAAAGTGAGGAACAAAGTTTAACATTGGACTAAGTGGAAAACACATTAAAAATCTGATCTCCTGAAAAATGCTGGATTAATAGGAACCACGCATGACAACAACAGGAAAAAGGTGTTTTCGAGTTTGTGCTTTATTTAAGGCCAACTGTGGAAAACAAAGTTTAACATTGGATCCTATGGCAATACTTTAAAATATGTAGAGGCCTTTTAGAGATATACCTGGATGCTATAGTCTTTAAGTGGTTCCATGGAAAAAAGTGTTTTTTTTTATGTTCACGATTTTTTAAATGGCTACCGAAAGCGGGTAATCAAATATCAACAATCGCGCATTCGGTACAACACATTCGAAGATCTTCTCATCTCACCACCAGATGTATGTACACACAAGGCGATACCTTGTATGAAGTTATGCCACAACCAGCTAGGTGCATGTAGACACAGGATGAAATCTAGGTATAATGTTATGCCACCACCAAATATGACTTCATTTCAATATTGTCCTATAACGTGGAGGGCTTTTGGTCCTACAAACCGTACATAAATCAGCTTGAAAAAAGATACCAATATATTTTACTAGAATATTCGCTTTATAGTTTTTAGCGTCTTGATATACAACACAGTATCTACTGAAATTTAAATGTATTGTCCGTTGTTTTGGGGGATCCAGATTCAATTCCTCCCTGCAGGGTAGTCTGGTCATAATACGGAAAGCATGACTGCGAAACAATGTAGTTAAACTGTGTGGAGAAACCCCACGTTCCATGCAGTATAAAGACCCCTTCTATACTGTCTAAAGAGAGCAGAGTCGCTGGGACTCGTATTGAAGGCTAAATTTCCCTCCCCTACCAAGTTTTTAAATTTTCCAGATGCAATCAAAACTCGTTGTCCAGGTTGTCCCTTCCACCTTTGCTTCTTTCTTCTCTTACTAATATTTTTTTTAATTGATTAACTTGTGCTTGTCCTGATATAGCTGAAATATTGCTCACTGGATGTTAAACTCAAACAAATCAATTAATGCAATTTCTCAACAACAACGTCCTAGAAGAATAGACGGAATAGCTATATGCTATAGAAATCAACTAATGTAAATATATTGAAGAAAAACAGAATGGGTTGACATATAATGCTACTTTTAAAATGCATACCAAACTTAGACCATTATTCTGATTTTGGCTATATGCCATGCAAAAGTAGTGGCTTTGCTAATCAATACTTTGCTGACTCTCTTGGCATTATATCAGAAATAATATCAATAAATAATAATTTGACGTATTTGCAGGTGGATATCTAAACGCATCGTTTTTTAAATATAAACCCACTACTAGAGATACATTATCTTAGTTAATCGTTTAAGGAATAAAACTTAAATCAGCTGGTCAGAATTAAATCCTACTTATAACCATCCCAGTGGGAAAAGCAAAACATATGTGGATTATGTAAATTCAGAGTGACAATTCTGTTATCACTGATTATGCAACTGTTGAAAAGATCCAATAAATACATCTCAGCATGATCCAGTTCAATGTCAGATTATGTACAGATGGGTGCTGCAGAACATTCCATTTAAGTGAACTCGAAATGCATCCCCTAAGTGCACTTCGACCATGGCTGACATAGATAAAAGGCATTTCCAAAAGGAAAAACAAAACATATAAAATTTAGCAGAATACTTTTTTTTCTTAATTTGCAGTATTCTTGTTTGGTTTCCATGGCAACCGAAAGATCTACCATCCATTACAACCCATAACAGAACAACATTCCAAAACAAATTGCGCAGGGGTTCCCCTTGTAATCAAGGTAATACATATTGCTGAAATTAAAACATTCAGACCACAATTCAAATAATAATAAAAAATTTGGACAGAGGTTTCCCTTAAAATCAATAAGGCCAATGTAAGAACTATGTTCCAGATAGTGGCCATCTTTGATGAGGTACGGACCTGCCAGATACATTTTTTCAATGGGACCACCTGAGCACCATTGTGGGACCACCTTAGCACCATTGTGGGACCATTGTGGCTTTGTTTGGTTCTAATTGGACTAGTAGTTTCTGAGGAGAGGATCTCTGAATGACCCCTAGATGTTTTGTTTTGGGTCGTTTTAACCTGGATATGAGATATTGTCTCCTTGACATTTACCCCATTTCCTTTCTTTTTCATATCCATAGGGTCCAATGTTAAAACTATGTTTCCGCTGGCGGACATCTTGGATGAGGTATGGACCTGCCGGATAACTTTTTAGGAAGGGACCATGTAAAGGCCATTGTGACTAAGTTTGGTTATAATTGGACTGGTAGTTTCTGCGAAGATCTTTGAATGTCTTTTCCATAGGGTCTAATGTTAAAACTGTTTCGCTGGCGGCCATCTTGGATGAGGTACAGACCTGCCAGATACCTTTTTTGGATGGAACTATCTAAGGACCATTGCGGCTTAGTTAAGGTTTAATTGGACAAGTTGTTTCTGAGAAGATCTTTGAATGTCTTTTTCCATAGGGTCCAATGTTAAAACTATGCTTCCCGCTTGCGGCCATCTTGGATTAGATACGGACCTGCCGGACATCTTTTTGAACATAATAAGAGAACTGAAAACCTATATATAAATTTGATGGTATATTTTAATCAAATATATTTATGTGGACTTGAAAGCTGATTAACAATACAAAATTGATGGTAGAAATACTTATAGGCACCATTATTTTGATTTCCAATCGCATCTTTACATGTGATGAATATTGGAACAGCCTTGAATATATAGCGATTTGACCACGGGTTTGGACACAAAGCGTATTAGAGACGTCAAATTAGAATGATTAATAATACATGGTGTGTCATGAGTAATTTTAAAAAAGAAACTTTTTTTTCAAAGAGCCTGTATCTTTTACCTGGACAATGGCTGATACATATAGTCAATAAACTTCTAATTTGAAAGGATCTCGTTTTTAGGCTATACATTGGAGGATTCATGGGGGGGGGGGGGGGGGTACGGAGGTTGAACCCCCTTTTTGGACATGTCTTTTTTAATGAATATGGTTAGATTTACTTAGAAATACCCTTAAAATATTCGCGACTCGCTCCGCTGGGCCAAATTTTTATTCACTTCTAATTGGAACCCCCTTTTCAAATTGCCTGGATCCGTGCCTGCTATATATATATATATGTGTGTGTGTAAGTGAATCTTAACGTTATATGATACAACATTTAACTTTCCCCTTATGCCTGCTATTTTGGATAAGGTATGGAACTGCAGAACACAATTGCAGGACAATTTTGAAGAGAACGTTTGTCCAAGAGTTAATTTCCATCTTGCCAAATGTTTTCAGTAGGGAAGATCCTTATATGTATTCCAAAGGTACAGACTTGAAATTATCTGTTTTGAAGGGAAGCATTTAAAATCAATTATTAAGGTTGGCTCCAATAAGCCAATTTGTTTCATATGGAAACATCCTTGAATATTCTTTCAATAGGGTCAAATGTTTAACTAGAGGCTCAGGGACTGAACCTGAATAGCTCACCTGACAAAAAGCTTCCTATATACAAACCAAGTCCTTGCTAATGATGTTATGCTACAGTTTTTTTTAAATGGCTTAGCGGTTACGGGGAAGATCAGCAAAATGTGATTTTCCTTTAGGGTCAAATCTTAAACTATATTACATGTATATGCTGAGGGTTATTTTTTGTTAGATAAATTCAAAGTTTGGTTCAATTTGCTTCAGTTGTTTCAGAGGTGCAATTTGCTTCACTTGTTTCAGAGGTGATTTTTTTCCCATAGGGTCCAATGTTAAACCAAATGAGCAAACTTCGTGAAGAACCAATCATACATCATTCCTGTAAAGTTTGGTTGAATTTGTTTCAGTGGTCAGAAGAGAACGTGATAGTGATTTTCCCTTAGGGTCCAATGTTTAACCGAAGTTCTGCGGTCACGGTCATGTTTTTTGTCGGATCGAAACGAAATGAGCAATCTTCGTTAAGAACCTACCATACATCTTCCTTGTAAAGTTTGATTGAATTTGCTTCATTGGTTTCAGAGGAGAAGATGAAATGTGAAAAGTTTAACGGCCGGACGCCGGAAGTGATGACAATAGCTCAAACTGACTCAGGTGCGCTAAAATGACCCCTGCTATCCACAATTTCGGATGAGGGATTGGCACAATAGTAACAATGCTTGATCAGCCTCAGTCACCTGTTTGGTTTAATTTTCTAGAACATGTAGAAGAAAATCTTTGTTTGCAATTCCCATAAGGTCCAATTGATAAACTAAGTTTCCTGAAGTTTGGTATATATCCATTCAGTGGATCTCAAAAAGACGTTCTCACAAGGAAAAATCCATTTTTAAACTAAGCACCGCTGGTAGCCATGTTGGGTAATGGATCGACACAAAAGTAAAACACTTGGTCAGCACCTCATAAGCATCATTCCTGCCAGGTTTTGTTCCAATCCAATCAGTGGTTCTCAAGACAAAGTTCTTTGAAGGGAAAGTTTATAACGGAAGACAGATACCGGTCAACTGATGCATTTAGTGAAAACAAAAGCTCACATTGCCTTACAAATTCGAAAAATTTCGTTAGATCTCAACTACGTCAGTATACAAAAATTGTTATTATACAAAAGACATATATAAGTTTTTCTTGATAATATACTGTGAATGCATGACATTTTGAATAACTAAAATTGAATAGTTCAGAGATACATAAAAATACATTTTATTCTTTGTACATATGTGTCTTTTTATACTCCTTATAATCTGTGTTAAACCATTATTCATATTCAATTTTGTATCAAATGCATCTCCTGACAATGAACTATTGATTAGACATATTTAAATCTGATAAAAAATTTCGTTTAGTGTGAATTTTAAATTTGAATTTTATGTGATATTTGGAAAAAACAGACCAAAAGGTAAAAAACCTGGACATTTTTCTCGATCTCTCCATAAAACAAGGACATACACAAAATTTAATTTTACAACAAACATAACTGGAATTGTTCCGTTTTTCTGTAACTGATTTTGTCTTATTCACTATCTTATCATGCATTGAATAAGTCCCAAATAAGGTAATAATCAGAAAAACTATCAAAAATTTCTCCCCTAAACAAAACATATCTCCCCAAAAAGGACCAAATCGCTCTAAAAAAAAAACACAACCTCGAAGGACAACTATGTCTACTGTGATAAAGGTTTATTTGAAGCGTCAAAAAGCTCAAAAGACAATTTTTACATGTTTGGAAGATTGTAAGGTAAGAAATAGCTGAAATTTTGAAACAAAACATTGCACTCCTTCTCTGTAAAGAAGATATTCTTTCCATCAGAAGCTTTTCTTGAGAGGATATAATAACTGAAAGAGGAAAAATCTCCTTTTATTTATACGATTACAAGTTAACCTAAGCAAACCCTGAATGACTTGAGTGGAATAAATTTGATACCTAAAGTAGGAAGTCAAATTACTCTTCATCTGTATACCAGTGATAACATTAAGGTAGCCTTAAATCCTAGACTTTTTTCAATACAGTTTTGGAACGTAAATTTGATTGATTGAATAGTTAGAGTTTAACGTACAGTGAGCCATACTTCAGATATATCAGGACTAGAAAATATGGAAAAAGGGACAACCGGGTCAACTAGTTTCGATTGCCACTGTAAAAGGTAAGAAATGGGTAGGGGCAGGAAATTTCGCCTTCCATACGAGTCCCAGTGAGTTGGAAAATATATAAGCCCCTGAAAACTGAATCAGATGCCAGTGCGTAAATTTGAAAAGAGAAACCAAAAAGCAGTTTTCTTAAATGGGCATAAATAAGGGATATAAAGCATCTCTTAAAGCTGTAGATAAAGTAAGACACACCTTTGATCAACTGCTACTTCTTGCAAGCTGGATATTGAAAATTAGCTCGATTCAGTCCACGACTCCTCACATATGAGTATGATGTGAAATGAAGCCTTAGAGCTATCAAAGGTGGTGGCCGAGACGTTGACATATATTAAGGGTGAAGGGAATGGTCCGTCAAATACAGATTCCAACGCAACAAGATCATATGATCTGAAGGAGTATAATTATCCAAAACGAGGATAGAACGTAAAGTGGCAGAGACATTGGTGAATCTGATGATAATGATATCGATCTAAAAGTTTAGAAAATTCCACTGGATCCTAAGTCAGATAAAAAAACTAACAGTACTCGGTAGATGCTACGTTTCACCCTGAGTTCACAATATTTTGGGACAACGAAGGTAAAAATTTATAAAAAGACATTCCAAACGCGACATCTACAAATAAATATATAAACAAGGTATTTTTTATATGTCTGTTGATAAAGTAACATAATGCCATTTACACTGGTAATATGTCAACCAATTGCAAGAGGCAACGGATTTGTCCCTTGAAACATTTGCACCAAGCCAAGTTCATTTCATACGTGTAAATCACAGAATAGTAGTTTTTTGTGGAGTGTACCATAACAAGACATATGAAATGGTTTTCATTTTATTCGGAAGTCCCCGGAACACCTTGAGGCAACCTAGTTTCAATATAAAGAGGGGCTGTGTAGAAAGTAGTATTGGAATGGAATAAATATTTGATGTCAGTAAAAGGTAAGTGCATTTTAAGTATTTTGAACATTAATCTTTGGAAAATTACAAAGTTGAAATAGGTTTAATATTTATTCCCCGAGAAATCGCATTCCGGAATTGCTACGTGGAAATGGAAATTATCGAAAATACTTCGTTTTAGGGGAGCTACAAAAGGTGCAAAAGTCCGATGAAAACGTTGAAATGAACGATATTCTCCAATTCTTAGCGTGTTCACCCAGTTGGTTAAAAATACGTATCATTTTTAATCCACACGTTGGTTAAATTTCTGCGTGATGTTTCCGCAACGTTGCATTTCATTCATAAAGTCTATTGTGACGTCATCGTTACAAGGCTTTCAGATAGCGCGGCAAACGTTGACAGCCGTGCTGAACCATTGAATATGCACCTGAAACTCAGTAAAAGTCATTGGAGAAACAATATATCCTTCCGTTTGCTCGTGGATTACGATATTTCTCCATTCTCGTTAGTAAAATTTCTGATTTTAACATGCTCGCTGAAGCTCGCATGTTGAAAATCACAAATTTAACTATCTCGAACTGGAGAAATATCGTAATCCACTTCATCCGGAAGGATATACTATATTTAATCCATGAAAGCTTATATAAGAGGACTTTCGTATAATAACAGAATGACGAACATAATAAGCAACTACGTCTTCAAGATCACATCCATTATCAGCTGGTAACAGCAACGTTGGTCGACTCGTCAAATATTAAGATGCTTATTTATTATTTACCAATATATTGATGAGAAAAAACCAGAATGGAATAATTGTCCAATCGCCGTTGTGAGTAAATAATCAGTTAGTACCATGTAAGATTGTAATTTGATAGATGATCAATCATAGAGGATGACTGCCTCGGGTATAAAACGACTGTCCGGACATTGTATTAATTTGTGCTAGTATACCTAGGAAAGATAAAGGAAATTCAATTTCCTACAATGTCTACTTTAGGACCACAGTGTCTAATGCAGGACTGCAAAAGAGTGATAATGACAATATACATGCAATCCTAAAATGGATTTTTTTTTATCACAATTTCCTTTGTAATATTATATCTTATTGCATTAAACGTTTTTTTTTTATTTTTATATGTTTTTACATATTTTTTATCATTTATTTATTTTGTTTTGTTTCAGGCAAGTGAACAATTTGAAGAGTTGTATGAACGTGTCATTAGCCTAATGTGTCATTAGAGATATTTCAGATTATTAGGAAACTAGACGTAACCCTACGAAAGGAAACTTTCACGACGAACCAGAACCTAAATGACACGAAGGGGACCATTAGCTGAAGATATTATGTTTTTCATTTCTTATATTATTTTTAGATTATTTAAATACATTTGTTTATCAATCTCCTGGTCTGTAACATGTAAAATTAGACATTATTCATATAGAAATCAAATCTTGTAGAGTGTGTTGCCGGTCGAGTGCACCCTCTCACTGGTAGCTTGCCAAGTCCGTGAAATGACCACACATTGTCGGTTAACAAATATTTTTAACTATTGAGATACAAAAAGATCAACACAGCGAAATCCTGGGAAATGAAAATGGAAATGAATAAATCTTAACGGAAATGCCAACCTGAACAAAACAATTTCTCGCATAAAAATATTTCTAATAAAACTTGCTTCAATCACGGACCAAATAAATACTTTCACGGCGCACGGTACAGGACCTTTTAAACGGCATGGCTAAAATGTACGTCATGTCTTTTGAGCGGATTTCGGAAGGCGGGATTTTTTTCTTATGAATTTTTATTTATTTCCTTTTTTTTTGCAGAATTTGTCATAGGATTTGTTTTCTATCATAAATTTTATTATTCTACAAAGTTAATATAAATTTGTACCAATAAATTAAATTTAAAAAATAGATATTGTCTTTAAACTCTAAAATGACCCAATTCAATCAACATATCCCTATATATTTCCGCCGACTTGTCTGACTATAAGTAAACTACAACATCAATGACATTTCATTTAGGCACGGACCATTTGATTTTCGGGGGGGGGCTGGTATTTTCTAGAAAAAAATTTTCTGGCCCCCAGTTTTGCCTAAAAAAAAATTCTGGCCAGCACCTGGGTTGAAAAAAATAATCTGGCTCTGACTTTGTCCATTAGAAAAAAAAGCCTGGCTCAACAAAATTTAGCTTAGAGTACAGCGGAAAAAAATTTCCCGCCCGGGTAAAAATCCCAGACCCCGTCCCCCCTCCCCCCTGAAAATCAAATGATCCGTGCCTTATTTGATAAAATGAGGCAATTTTTAAAAAGATGCATGCAATTTTGTTACATGCTTTGACAACATTGCATGTCACATGCAATCGAATAAAGATTCGCTCTTACGATGACATGAATTCGAAGTTCCACTTTTTTCATACAAAAGTCCACTCTTTTTCGTTCGCAAAAAATTACTAACCAAACAAAAAAAAAAACAACAACAAAAAAACAAAAACAAAAAACAAAAAACAGTATATCATCCTTACAAGTTGACTGCATTGATTTCAAAGTCTTAAATTATTCAAAAAGAAAAAAATAAAGAAACTTGGAGATATATGAATGTTAAAATTGTTAGAACGGAAGACGGAAAAGCCTGAAAACAGTTCGCTATTCCAGATACGAAATATGTCCTAGAACGAGTAAATCATATGCTAAGCTTTTACGCAGAGAAGATCCCCCCCCCAAAAAAAAGGATATATGAAAGATCAGCGAGCAGGTCTAAACATTAAAAAAGCATACGATAAGCTCCATATAATACCATATAATTCTTTTATATCTAACTACACCGATAACTTTGAAATGGATATGACAAGCACTGTAACAATCTAGAAACAGTCTACGGTTATAAGAGAAGTCTCAACATGAATTGATCTGCTCATCAAACTGACAAAATTAGCATTGATAGAAAAGAATTTGAAAATATTTTATATAGATCTGATAAAATGAAATGAGAGAAATCCTTATCTCTTATTTATGAAGGACACCCCCTCCTTCCATTGTGCAATGCACAAAGTATATAATAGATATGATGAATGTCAAGTAGTCATACTGAAGTACTTGTGCAATGCACAAAGTATATAATAGATATGATGAATGTCAAGTAGTCATACTGAAGTACTGCATGTAACATGACATAAATTTATTTCTTGGACTTTGTATTGTGGCATCTGACTGTTACTTCTACACTTTTATTTTACAAATGGAATGATTTATCTGTTTTTAAATTTAAGAAGGACAACTCGAATGTCTTTCGTTCGTCTCTTTCGTAAGTCACACACGAAAGCGACGAAACGACACGTAACGATTTACGAAGGAAATATGGTTCAGAATGAAGTTTTTTCAACTGCTTGGCCTAAATGAGTATTCAGTTAAAGATTCACAACATTTAAGTTGGAATTGTTTACATTTTAAAATTCACTTTCGGTTGTTAAATTTTGAGCAATAACTAGTCCCCATACGTTTACGTTCTCTTTCGTCAAAATATGAAATATCTCTATTAAGACCTCATTAGCCCAATGGATTGTTAAGACTTAATGACGACTTAATGAATCATTAGGCTAATGGCACTTTCATACAACAGCCGTAATATTTTTAAGGGATTATTAACAGCACACATGAAAATTTTCAAAATGATCATACCTGATACAAGGACATGGTCCATAGGTGTTGCAGGTTGAGAAATAACTTAGTTTCGGAGTGTGACAGACATAAATTATAATAAAATTGAAATTATTTTAGATATAGTTTAAAAAATGACACCGAAAGTGTTCCAATCCAAATATTTCTAAATTCACATCAATTTAATTATCAGAAAACAAAAATAAAATAGTTTTATCAATAAAGAATTTAAATTTGTCTTTCGGTTTAATCAATTTGGACACTTGTTGCTACATTTCAGATACATGTATATTGTTTACATACTGTTTAATATTAAGGCAACACCAATTTGATTTATAGTTCTTTGGATTTATTCCTCTGAAAAATTGGGGCGAGCGAGCGAAAATTTTTTTTTAATTTCTTTTTCCGGAAAATGATGATTTGTCAGGCGAATAAAATTTTAGGGAGCGAGCGATTTTTTTAAATTATTTTTTTTTCTAATTCTAGTTTCATCGGGCGAAGTAAACTCAGTTTTTTCATGAATAATCAAAATGCACATATGATAAAGATGTTCCGAGCAAAACAAATGTCTCTGTGTACCTCACATCGTCTTTCCATGCAATTATTCCAGCACCTGCACTGTCAGAAGGTGATTACAGCTAATGTTTGGACTCATACCTTAGGGGCTTTTCCATTTCAGTATACCTACACCACCAGGAATACAGATTTAAATCACTTCTATCAGTGGTCATGTTTTAAAGGAATTTGTTAAACTGCTTCTATGGATGATTACCCTGCTTTAAAGCTTGGGATGAAGGTATATTTCAATGGAGGACACCCAAGAATATTTTTCATGAAGTAAATAGATATGTCTGATGAAATTGGCAATGAGATCAAAGGATCCCCACAGTTTTTACATTGGTGTTTTAAAGCAATTTTATAAGTCAGTAAAGCTTCTGGGCCTTTCAGAGAAGTTTCGTTGGGAACCATAAATATTTAATTTACTGTCCACAAGATCAATGAGCTGAAAAATCTAGACATTCATTTATATTACTCCAAACATTGCAAGAACCTCTGACAATGCAGTCTTTCAGGACCTGTTACTTTATCTTTAGAGGTTGACAGTTTATGTTTGGCTGGTAGTTTGTAAGTCTTTTGTGTGTTCATAAGGATTAAATAGCCATTTTTCTCGGGGTCAATATGCTTACTGCTTTGGGATATGTCAGAGGGTAAATTATTGTTAGGATCCCCCAGTTCGAAGCATACAAATTTGCAGTCAAAATCAGTTCAAACGGACAAACTCATGTCGAAACAAGATATTGTCATTGCCTCCAATTTCGGTTGTGTCCTTGCAATGATTTTTCGAACGCTGTCGATTGACAAGTCGTTAAANNNNCCCCCCCCCCCCCCCCCCCCCCGGGGGGTCACTCACTATATATCGGGTGGTGGAGGGGTTCTGACAAACGGGGGTCAATTTTTCATATTTTGTCTACAACGGGGTATGTATTTTAAAGCTTGCATCTGAAGGGGTATTAAAATCCAGTCTCTAATGGGGTTAAAATTAATTAAGAGCATTCTACCATGGGGTTAAGTTTCATCTAAATTATGACAGCTAGGTCAGTATCTTAATTGAATTATATATCAGTGCTCTCATTTTAGAACATTTTATTTATATTGCATTCCTTATCACAATCTAATTGTAAGTATTGCACAGTGGGACATAACATCTGACCAAATACAAGTAGTCTATGGCATGCATGTTTTCTTAAATCCAATTACTTGACATGAAAGGGACAGAGTATTTATACATGTGCAACTATCTACTATTATCATTTGACTTCGAATTGCTTTGAAAGTTTATTGGTGGAATATTTCACTTTTTGTATATTATCATTATAATCTTTTTTTTTGCGAAAATGGAATTTGGTATTCAAGTTGATAATCAACCAGTGCAAGCCATTTTTATAGATCCTGATTGTTATTTGTTTGAATTGAGGAAAGTTGTCGCAGAAGATGAACTTAATGTTCCAGTTGACTATAATTTTTTAACTAAAAATTGTCGAATAATTTCCAGACAGCAGGAGAAGCGTTTGAAAGCTTTGTCAATTAGTGACGGAGAAAAAATTCTGATTTCGTCTGCAGGATCATGTAAAATTAAAGAGAATACAGTAAATCTCATAATCTCCGGTCTACAACAGGGTTGCAAATTTGCATACCAGTCTACAATGGGGTTACAAATTTGCGTAAAAGTGGTCTACGAAGGGGTCGGGGTTCAGGACCTGTATCAGAACCCCCCGCCAATTTTTTTTTCGAGTACCCCCCCCCCCCCGGGCCTTGCCCCTACCGACAAATTGAAAAGGCCCTGGAAGGTTGCATTTGTAGAACATTCAACTACCGTTTTTTCCTATATAATTTCTCCGTTGCGGTGAGCTGAACGTGGTCCATGACGATGTTTTTTTTATATATTATCAGTTCCCGATACTTCAAAATTAATTGCAGTATATTTCTGACGGAGAACCGGGAACCAGTAAACTTTTTCATTCTCTAAATGCCAAAACGGATGCGGCGTGCGGGCGAAAATTTTCCGGTTGCGGCAAATTTCTAAAATTAAAAAAGGCGTCGTCGTTAAAATTGGTGCGGCAAAGTCCAAAGAACTATAAATCAAATTGGTGTGGCCTAATGTGATTTTATCCATATTTCAAAGCACTTCCGTTCAAATCATATTCGTCAGATGTTAAAAGGTGAATAAAATTGAAAAAAAAGATATTTCTTTATTTTTCAGCGCTGATTTTTTTCACCCGAGGGACATGTTACTCTAAAATTTCCAATATCGGTATACTCGTATTTTGTGGTGCCAGGAGAACAGAGGGATCTACATTGTCTTCTTCAAGTTTGCAATTCAAAAATAAATTATGAAGTTGAAGAGGATGATATTAGACTAGTATTGAAAATTTCTTTAGACTAAAGTCATATGAAATATATTTTTCGTGGTTTTGGGGGTATAAATTTCGATAGATATGTCATGAAAAATTGGCTTTTTTATTAAAACAAAAAGAAAATGATAAAATCGATTTTGAAATTATCCAAACTAGCAGATTAACATGATAAGCAAGTAATTGATGGTTGGCGTAGTGCCTACTGCCAGATGAACATGTGGTCACACATTAACTTTCTAAAATATTTGTAAAATAACAGTCTTGCTGTTATGATTTGTAGGAATAATGTTTTCAAAATCTATTATTACAAGTGTGAAATCTCATTTTAAGCTTGATACTAGTGATCTTTTTTTTTTTAATTTTGATCAGTCTTGACAGTCTATCATGGCAATGGATTGATGGAGCATTAAATGTTCTCTAACTTTATGTAATGTTGCTAATAGAACATATGTATTCCTTATCTTGTTTTTGGTGAGTCTTAAACGGCAACT